>VXCM01004201.1:0-54361 GCA_014773175.1 Lucifuga dentata
GACCTCCATCCTCCTTTCCTCCTGACTCCATCCTCCTTTCCTCCTAACCTCCATCCTCCTTTCCTCCTAACCTCTATCCCCCTTTCTTCCTGACCTCCATCCTCCTTTCCTCCTGTCTTCCCCTCTTTCTAGATGTTCTATGTTGTCAGAGCATTGGAGTGAGTGAGGTGTGTGTTATTAGTGTATATTAGCGTGTATTAGTGGTGTGTGTTACTGGTGTGTGCTATTGGTGTGTATTATTGGTGTGTATTGTTAATGTGTATTATTGGTGTGTGCTATTGGTGTGTATTATTGATGTGTATTGTTAATGTGTATTATCAGTGTATATTATTAGTGTTTATTGTTGGTGTGTATTGTTAGTGTGTGTTATTGGTGTGTATTGTTAATGTGTATTATTGTTGGTGTGTATTATTGGTGCATATTATTTTTGTTGCAGTGAAGGATCAATACATACTGATGTGATCAGATGTAATGAAATCATTGATCACCAGGATCAGCAGGAATCATTTGTCCGCCTTTCACAAGCAACAAACAGGAACAACAAACACACAGCTGAACCAATCAGGCCCCTGCTAGGTTTCCATGGTGGCAAGTTAAGAACACTGTTTACCAAAAACCTTCTTCCTGTTGATTTGCATTGTGAGTGCTTGACTTCAAGATACTGTGTGTGTGTGTGTGTGTGTGTGTGTGTGTGTGTGTGTGTTCAGACCTGCACTAATGAACTGTAACAGGAGAGAATCAAACCAAAGCACAACTGTGTGAAAACCTCCTGAACCACAGCAGGAAGGAGCAGGAAAAGCAGAATTTTGGGGGATTTTGGAACAGCAGAGGAAGTCAAGAATGAACCAAAACAAAGAGCAGCTCTCCCTGCTGGCCAATCACAGCTCACACAATCAGACATGTGATATTTGGACCAATCACAACCAGGGGGAGGGACCAGAACAAAAGACAAAGGTTCACCTTGCACGAAGAACACCCACACTCCTCCTCCTCCCTAAACACGTCGCTCCTCCTCTCTGTCCATGTAAAAAATTTAAAATTCACTAAATTCACCTTTTTAAACCTTTTTAATGGATTATTTGTTGTAACTTTGTAGTAATAAACTTTCTTTTATTGTCTTAACCTCAGTTTTTATTATCGTTTACCATTTTTCCTGTTATGTTTTTTTTTTTGCAGTTTAGTTTCCTTTTATTATTGTTGTTATTATTATTATTATTATTATTATTATTATTATTATTATTATCATTATTATTATTATTATTATNTCCTTTTATTATTGTTGTTATTATTATTATTATTATTATTATTATTATTATTATCATTATTATTATTATTATTATTATTCTTAATAATAAAAATTAAGAAGTTTTGGTACAAACATATGGATAAATGTAATTCTTGTTAGATTAATGCTGGATTTAATGGTTAATTTCACTCCAAAGTAGTTTGTTTTAATAGACATATATACAAAATGGTCATGGAAATAAAATTCTTTTCCACAGGTTTTATTTGTGGAAAATCATGAAGAAAACTTAAATTCATGTTTACAAAGCAGTGAAAGTGAAATCTGGAAGATATGTAGAAAAATGCTGTGAGGAAAAGTGTTTGATGTGCGGATGAAGAATAAAAGTGTTTCTCTATTAAGCGCTTCATTAACGAATGTTTTCACAAAAAACGCTGCAACATCATCTGTTCTCAAAGAGAGACTTAATAGAGTTTATAAGTCTTCATGAGTTCATAAAACACTGAAAATCCAGATTTCAATTGTGATTCTGTGATTTCTGGATCAGAATCATCCAATCTGAACATACTTGCTAAAGTCAGCAAGAGAGAGAGAGAGAGCGGGAGAAAGAGAGAGAAAGGAGGAGGAAGTAGGCATGGTCTATGGAGTGGGATAGTGAAAAGCAAGCCTATGTCTGCTAGATTTAGTTAGCCTATGTCTATGCTAGGTTTAGTTAGCCTATGTCTATGCTAGATTTAGTTAGCCTTAGCTCAGCCTATGTCTATGCTAGGTTTAGTTAGCCTTAGCTCAGCCTATGTCTATGCTAGGTTTAGTTAGCCTATATCTGTGCTAGGTTTAGTTAGCCTTAGCTCAGCCTATCTATGATAGTCTTAGCTCAGCTTATGTCTATGCCAGGTTCAGTTAGCCTTAGCTCAGCCTGTCTATGATAGCTTTAGTAGCCTATGTCTATGCTAGGTTTAGTTAGCATTAGCTCAGCTTAAGTCTACGCTAGGTTTAGTTCGCCTTAGCTCAGCCTATGTCTATGCTAGGTTTAGTTAGCCTTAGCTCAGCCTATATCTATGCTAGGTCAGCAGGGTGAGTGTAGCCTGATGAGGCTCACCATTTATCTGTCAGACTTTTCCATTCTCACACGACTTTTGCTAATTCTCGTTTTCCCATATGCATCCTGTTAATTCACCTCTCTCTCTTTTTGGATATGTGGACCCTCCTCACACACACGAGTGTGAGGAGGGTCCTGAAGCTCGGCTGTGACCACAAGTCCATCCAACTGGCTGCCATGTGGCTTCTGACCCTGATGATGTCATAGCCTGGTGGTGACTGCTTTGTGTCCAGCTGGCTCTTCCCCTCCGCAGTGGGCGGAGGGGAAGAGACGTTGATGTGATACTGGGCTTCAAATAAGCTGGACTTGACTTGAGAGAAAAAGAAGAGAGAGAGAGAGAGAGAGAGAGAGAGAGAGTAAAAATTCAGAGAAGAAAATGTAAAGAATGAGAATCATCACTTATTTATATTCTGTTATTCTCGTCTTCTGACTCAGATCACATATTAGATCACAGAAACATGCATGCACAGTCTGTTTCTATCTACAGCTACCACACATACACGCACACACAGACACACATACAGTACACACACACACACACATACACACACACACACACGCACACACACACACACACACACACACACACACACAGAGACATGTACAGAAGGGAGAGAGAGTTGTAAGGTGGTATCTAAAAGCATCAGCTGGCAGGAAGCAGCTGAGTTCTGCTTGGATCATTAAAACAACATGAAACTCACAACATCTTCACCATGGTAACACCAGATTCCTTTCATTTAACACTTGTCTCATGTCACAAAACCCACCAAGCCCACCATCAACACCCCAACACACCATCATCACACCAACACACCATCATCATACCAACACACCATCATCACACCAACACACCATCATCATACCAACACACCATCATCACACCATCATCACAGCAACACACTATCATCACACCAACACACCATCATCATACCAACACACCATCATCACACCAACACACCATCATCATACCAACACACCATCATCACACCATCATCACAGCAACACACTATCATCACACCAACACACCATCATCATACCAACACACCATCATCACACCAACACACCATCATCATACCAACACACCATCATCACACCATCATCACAGCAACACACTATCATCACACCAACACACCATCATCATACCAACACACCATCATCACACCAACACACCATCATCATACCAACACACCATCATCACACCATCATCACAGCAACACACTATCATCACACCAACACACCATCATCATACCAACACACCATCATCACACCAACACACCATCATCATACCAACACACCATCATCACACCATCATCACAGCAACACACTATCATCACACCAACACACCATCATCATACCAACACACCATCATCACACCAACACACCATCATCATACCAACACACCATCATCACACCATCATCACAGCAACACACTATCATCACACCAACACACCATCATCATACCAACACACCATCATCACACCAACACACCATCATCATACCAACACACCATCATCACACCATCATCACAGCAACACACTATCATCACACCAACACACCATCATCATACCAACACACCATCATCACACCAACACACCATCATCATACCAACACACCATCATCACACCATCATCACAGCAACACACTATCATCACACCAACACACCATCATCATACCAACACACCATCATCACACCAACACACCATCATCATACCAACACACCATCATCACACCAATACACCATCATCACACCAACACACCATCAACACCCCAACACACCATCATCATACCAACACACCATCATCACACCAACACACCATCATCATCATACATACAACATACATACATCATACATAAAAAAAAAATATCTTGAAAACATTTCGCTGTTTACCTGAAAGCCAGTGATTTCATGTGTGAGGTGCTGGTCTGTTATGTCCTTGTCTCTCCTCACCCCCCTNGGTCTAGTGCTGATGCAGGTGTGGTTGAGTACAGCGTGTACCTGGACTCAACCACGCCAGCATTCCACAACGAGGCAAAGCCGTCTGATTGGTGGGCATCCTTTGGGAATAAATGCTGCTAAATGTTCCAGCTACAGTTTCAACTAAAACATTTGAGCTACTGTTAAAATGCCATAATAATGGAGGTTCATTATGGAGGCTAGCTTTGCCTTCATCACAACATGCACGCATGCACATGCACACACACACTACACACACACACACACACACCAGTTTCAGCATTGCAGGAAACATGGTGATGTAGTTGATGAGGCGATAAGACTGAAGGAAAAATGTCTCGTGTCAAACCAAAGCTACATGCATGCTAACAAGTAAAAACTCACATCCAGTAGCTTCATCACAGAGAAACGTGCATATATGTGCAGATCTGCTGCAGACATGTTACTTCCCATGAAAGTTGCAGCTCCTCTACATCACTAAGACATTTCCTCTTTCTGCTCAGAACGTGGCAGAACGTTGTGCTGAGCTCTAACATCTCAGCAGCTCTGCTCAAAACAACAAAGAGACTGACCCAGGGTCCTTTAATCTGTGGCTGAATCTGTGCAGCACAATAAGGAGGTAACAGATGGCTCCACAGGAGCTATCAGCGTGCCCTTTGGCCAAGCACACTCAATGTGCTCCTCCTGCTCCTCCATGAGCACATTACAATCCACCATCGAGTCCTGAGCTTCATAATCAACCAATTTATGGATTAAAGGAGCACAGCAAAAGACAAGAGTGAATTTTTTCAGCACAGCATGACTGAATCAACCACATAGCACACACACACACACACACACACACACACACACACACACAGCTTATCATGTTCATTCACTGGAGCTGCTTCAGTGTCGGAGGCTCCTTCTCTCCTGGATGAAATACTTTGCCTACATCCCTGAAGTGTCCATCATCCACAGTCAGTCAACACAAACTGGGGTGTTTGTGCACACGTGTGTGCATACATGTGCAGCAGGGATCTGTCTACACAGAAAGAGCATGGATGTACATTATGTGTCTATCCTGGTGGTTCACGGTCTGTTTCTTGTTACAGTAGCTTGCCGAGCCTCATTTGGAAAATCATGCTTTCCAAACACAAGATGAATAATTCTCTTTGAGCCTCCTCCTCCTCCTTCTTCCTCCCCTCTCTCCTCCAGTTTCTCCTTTATTTCCCCCTCCTCCCTCTTCTTCCTTCCCCACAGGAGCTACAGAGGTTTTTTGAAGAATAAGACAATTTGGTAGGAGAGGAGCTGCAGTCTTGAGACGGCGCTTCCTGCAGGCTCAGATGGATTTATGATGGACTGTCAGTGCAGAGACAGAAAAAGAGAGAGCGGAGTAAACATGTTTTTCTTCCTTCATACCATCATTTGAGGGCAGGAGGAGAGAAAATACAACAAAACCAAATGCTTCTTCTTCTTCTCCTTCTTCTTCCTTCTGATTGAAGCTCCAACACAGTGATGAGGTGAGTACCGCCTGGTCAAATTCCTCCACTTTTCTCTGATTCTCAGGCGTGTTTGTGTACGCCTGCTTTAACGTTCAGCACTACAGGCCAATAAAAACCTAAACACGCAGAAAACATTTTGATTGGATTTTTTCATCCAATCAAAATGTTTTCTGAGTGTTTAGGTTGCCATGCCAGTGGCTCTCAACCCTGTTTCTGAAGTAGCACAGGAACATCCCTCCCTTCTCCACACACTCACACACAGGAACACACACCTGATCAGGTGAATCAGCTGAATAAGATGCTCCTCTCCTCCTCACTCTTGTTGCGGCTGTGAAAGCATGTGACTTGATGTTTCAGGACATGCTACATGGCTGAATCACCAGATCATCATGCCAATAGTCTGTCCAACGACTCTAGCTGATTCCTAACTGGAAATGAATCAAGTACTTTTAGGTACTTCCAGGTTCTGGTATAAATGGAAGAGATTCAATATATTTTTGTGGTTTTTCTTCCATCAAGTATGAAAGGACTGTCTTTTGATTTGGCTCAGGTGATTTAATGAATGTCACGTCTGCATCAGGAGACGTTTGATGTTGTGTACGTGAGCGTCCACTAGGGAGCGTCCTCACCTACGAACAAACAGCCTCAGTGTCATGATCAATGACTCAGCAACTCTATGAAACAGTGAATATCAGTGACTCAGTGAATCACAGCTTCACATGGGAAAAGTGGAAGTAAATTATGAAGCTGAAGGTTAGAATGTTCGCCGAGGTCATCCTCCTGTCCATCTCTCTCATTATTAAAAATAGTAATTTATCCTGAAAAATCCATCTTGTTAAAATAAGAGAATCTGATATATCAGATGTTCACTGACACAGCAGGAATCATCTCACACCTGTTTTCATTTTCTCAATAGAAACAGGACTACAAGGCAATAAATGACTTACGAAGTGACACCCTCCTTTCTTCTCCTTCGCTTTCTCATTCAGCCACGATAAACTCACATTCCCTCCTTCCAGGATATAAAAAAAAGAAATAGAGAAGAAAAACACCACTCCAGCATCCCGTGATTTGCCCAGGATGCCTGTTGTCATAGCAACAGGGGCGATGATAAATTAGCCCGTTGGCACTAAGGATTCTGCTCACACACTCGTCCTGACTGACTCACACTTTCTTTGCTGCCTCTCCATCTCCATTTTTCTCCTTTTCTCTATTCAAACCATACACATTCAACCCAGTAAACAAAATAGAATGTAGGTAAAAATAATTACTTTAACTTTTAGTTATGATAATATAAGCAAAAAAAAAAAAAAAANTCTGCTCACACACTCGTCCTGACTGACTCACACTTTCTTTGCTGCCTCTCCATCTCCATTTTTCTCTATTCAAACCATACACATTCAACCCAGTAAACAAAACAGAATGTAGGTAAAAATAATTACTTTAACTTTTAGTTATGATAATATAAGCAAAAAAAAAAAAAAAANAAAAAAAAAAAAAAAAAAAAAAGGGCTTAAACATGCAAAATCACCAGTATGCTCCTTTAAGACAAAAAACACAGAACAGCACACATGAAGAACTTGGATAACGTTAAAGAGCAGTGTCAGCACCAAGTTATTAGTGTCTTTCTGGAAGACTTCCTTTATTACTTATTGGTTCAGTTTTTGCAGAAATTCACACAACCTACCAACAACTGACAAGAACAACATGACAACCCAAACAACACAACAAACAATCGAACCTACACAACAACACAACATACACAACAACTCAAACAACACAGCCTACATGACAACCCAAACAATACAACATACACAACAACTCACAACTCAAACAACATGGCCTACACAACAACCCAAACAACACAACCTAGATAACAACCCAAACAACACGGCGTACACAACAACCCAAACAAAACAACCTACATAACAACCCAAACAACATGGCCTACACAACAACCCAAACAACACAACCTACATAACAACCCAAAGAACACGGTCTACACAACAACCCAAACAAAACAACCTACATAACAACCCAAACAACACGGCCTACACAACAACTCAAACAACACAGCCTACATGACAACCCAAACAATACAACATACACAACAACTCACAACTCAAACAACATGGCCTACACAACAACCCAAACAACACAACCCACACAACAACTCAAACAACATGGCCTACATGACAATCCAAACAACACAACATACACAACAACCCAAACAACACAATCTATAGGACAACCCAAACAACAAATAACACAACCTACACAACAATCCAAACAACACAACCCAAACAACACAACCTATGCAACAAGCCAAACAACACAACCCCTCCCTCAGACCCCTCCCTCACTGCTCAGACCCCTCCCCTGNCCCCTCCTCTCCCAGCTCAGACCCCTCCCCTGCCGCTCAGACCCCTGCCCCGCTGTGTTGCTCCGAGCATGAAGAGCTAAACAAAGTCAAACAGTTCATATTTGATGCTGCTTTTCTCTTGTTTATTCAAAACAGTAGCAGGTGTGAACTGAGCCCATGCTTGCCAAGATTATCAATTTCATCATTATTAGTCCCCGAACTCCTCTCCCACACACACACACACACACACACACACACACACACACACACACACNACACACACACACTCTCACACGCCTGATGTCTGCTTCAGCAACTGGTGTGTGCTGTCACATTAAGTGGCAGCATAAAGTCAAATCTTCCTTTTCATCCTCTGCTTCTTCTGCACCAAAAACAATAACCAGCCTCATTTTAATGCACGGTTACGCAGACGAGCGCTCAGACTAACGGCCCACCGCTCGCTCTGCCGCCACACGCTGAGTCTCCTGACCATGTCTGTGTGTGTGTGTGTGTGCATAACCAATGGATAATATAACTGTTTTTCATATTAGAGAAGTTTGCTGCTCACTTTCGTGGCTCCACAGAAATGAATATGAGGAATATGAAAAGTTAACGTGTGTGTTTTATATGCAAAGAACAAAAAATCCACAGAAATGAATATGAGGAATATGAAAAGTTAACGTGTGTGTTTTATATGCAAAGAACAAAAATAATCATATTTTTAGATGTCTTAATGATATATATGCCATTTTTGCATGCTGCTAAAAAAAAATCTGGTAGTTTCTAATTGTCACTTATGGGCCATTTTATATTGGAAAAAGGTCTCCTGCCATCCATCCATCCATGACTTCTACATGTCAGAACCTACTGTCTGTAACTTCCAGTCTCTGTCCTTCTCATTTCTATTTTCATTCATTTTCCTTTGGCTCCACACCACCCATCTTAGATTTTGCTTCTCATGACGACTGCACTGATTTGCATGGTTTAGGGTTACTGCATTCGGTGGATGTAGTTGAAGCTTGGTGGCTGAAGGCGGCAGTATTCCACCCTTTGTATCGCATTGTCTCCGTAAACAAGATGAACTCCGCCCACATAGAAAGCTCTGCACTGCAAAACAAAAATCCAATCAAAACACTCGTTCTCATTCTGGAAAAATATCAGGTGCTTTCAGGGAAGAAATGGGAAGTGCTGACTGAACACAGATGTACACAGTGCAATATGTTAATTTAGCATTTGGTCTCATAATGTGCTAATTGTTTTATTCAAATCATGATACAATATGTGAGCTTTATTGCTTCACAGCCATTTCTCCAGATGCAATCTTGTATTGATTTAGAATTAATCATTAATATTTCTCCAGAATACACTCTGTTACTTGTGTTAATAATGAAAATGTTGGTCATGATTAAATGTGATTTTATTAAACTAAGGTGTTCGTATTAGTGGCAGGTTGAATTTGCAGGTACCTGCCTGGGTTTTTCTGCCTGGTAATGGGAAGCAGGTGACCTCGGGATGGCTCTGGGACCAAACCATCCAGGAAGAACTAACAGTGTGTAAACACCTCCTCCGGCATTGCCCACGGCTCTGAGCCCAGCAGGAGGCACAGAAGGAGCGCTCTGACGCCTCTGTTTAGAACGACACCTGCAGCTTCAGGTGCCAACAAGAGAAATAATCAAAGGTGATGCAGTGAATGAGCTCAGAGGCTCATTAAACTCTGTATGAAGCAGACAAAGATTCAGCCAATCAGAGGGCTGCAGTAAAGCAGCAGGAACGCACGCAAACCTGCAGTTTGACTGAGGAGGAGGGATGTGTGTGTGTGTGTGTGTATGTGTATTGTTTGGGGGTGGTCAGGTCCTGAGAGCTCCTCATATTTCCATTAAGGCTATTTCTTCTGAGGAAGCTGACAGAGGAAGATGTGTGGCTGCTCATCGAGCTGCAGGGAAACTTCCAACCCGGAACTCAGCAACAATTTAGTCTGCTGCATCGCTGAAACTGTGTTCGGTGGTTAGCAGGAGTCACGTTTCACAACTTCTACAAACCTGATCCACGACAACAGAGGAGTAAAAGCCCTCACCTCCACCAAATACAGAGAGAGGGAGGGAGAGAGAGAGAGAGAGAGAGCCCTAACAACAGTTTGGTNCCTCCACCAAATACAGAGAGAGGGAGGGAGAGAGAGAGAGAGAGAGAGCCCTAACAACAGTTTGGTATTGTTGTCCACAAACCCTTTAAAAATGATTACAGATTATCAATCTGTGTTCGACTGTTCAGGTCTGCATCCCAACTTCAAACTATTTGGAATGTACAGTAATTCAAAGGACAAAAACGATGTCAGTGTGTCAGTCAGATCTTGACGCAAGAATCATGATATGGAATTAAACAAGTTTGTCTGGAGCGCAGAAAGAAAGAGAAGAACCAAAATGTTCATGAACATGTTATGTGCATCCATATTACATGAACATAATATATAACATGACATGAACAAGTTAATGTCCCACAGTTTGAAATTGAAGGGCTCCAACTTGAATCTGCTGAGGGCTCCAAAATGTCATGGCTGAGCAGAGTGTCAGAGACATGAAACATGATGTGCTGCATCACAGACAGAACGACATGCACCACTTTCATGCAGTTACATATTCTTGAGTCGTGTGTGTGTGTATGTGTGTTAAAGACACAGATTCAAGATTCATTTAGATTCAAGGCATCATGATGCCTTAAATCTAAATGTCTTCTGTCTTTTACCTCTGACCTCTAGTTTCACCTCCTCTCTCTCTCTCTCTCTCTCTCTCTCTCCCCCCCTCTTTCTCTACGTCTTTCTCTCTTGCTCTGTCTCTCTCAGAGATCTGTTAAAAAACTACTTTAAAATGACCACACGATTATTTTAAACATAAATGTGTATTTTAAACATACATGTGCATATTAAACGTAGATGTGTAAACATATTGGAAGGAAGTGTTATTGTTGTCAGTGGAATGCATCTTCACCTGCCTCCACGTGAGGTCTTTTATTCTGATTAGTTTTTTGTCCATGGCTGTTTTGCCTGATACCTGATGTCTGAGACCTGATACCTGATGTCTGAGACCTGATACCTGACACATGATACCTGATGTCTGAGACCTGATACCTGATGTCTGAGACCTGATACCTGATGTCTGAGACCTGATACCTGATACCTGACACATGATGTCTGAGACCTGAGACCTGATACCTGACACCTAATACCTGATGTCTGAGACCTGATACCTGACTCCTGATACCTGATGTCTGAGACCTGACACCTGATGTCTGAGACCTGATACCTGACTCCTGATACCTGATGTCTGAGACCTGACACCTGATGTCTGAGTCCTGATACCTGATGTCTGAGACCTGACACCTGATGTCTAAGACCTGATACCTGATACCTGACTCCTGATACCTGATGTCTGAGACCTGATACCTGATGTCTGAGACCTGATACCTGATGTCTGAGACCTGATACCTGACACCTAATACCTGATGTCTGAGACCTGATACCTGATGTCTGAGACCTGATACCTGACTCCTGATACCTGATGTCTGAGACCTGATACCTGATGTCTGAGACCTGATACCTGACACCTGATACCTGATGTCTGAGACCTGATACCTGACACCTGATGCCTAATACCCGATGCCTGATACCTGATGCCTAATACCTGACAACTGACACCTGATACCTTACAGCTAATACCTGATACCTAATACCTGAGATCTAACACCTGATACCTAATAGCTAATACCTGATACCTAATACCTGAGGTCTGACACCTGATACCTAATAGCTAATACCTGATACCTAATACCTGATGGCTGATAGCTGACACCTGAAAGCTGATACCTGACACATAATACCTGATGTGTTACCTGAGATCCAATACCTGACACCTGATAACCTGACACCTAATACCTGAGACCTGATACCTGACACCTAATACCT
This sequence comes from Lucifuga dentata, assembly GCA_014773175.1. Classification (NCBI taxonomy): domain Eukaryota; kingdom Metazoa; phylum Chordata; class Actinopteri; order Ophidiiformes; family Bythitidae; genus Lucifuga; species Lucifuga dentata. Next base: position 12,098 of record VXCM01004201.1, read on the forward strand.
GAGACCTGATAACTGACACCTAATACTGACACCTGATACCCGATGCATGNACCTGACACCTAATACCTGAGACCTGATAACTGACACCTAATACTGACACCTGATACCCGATGCATGATTCCTGAGACCTGATACCGACACCTGATACCTAATACCTGATGCCTGATACCTAATACCTGACACCTGATACCTAATACCTGACACCTGATACCTGATACCTAATACCTGATGCCTGATACCTAATACCTGATATCTAATACCTGACACCTGATACCTGACGCCTAATACCTAATACCTGACACCTGATACCTGATACATAATACCTGATGCCTGATACCTAATACCTAATAGCTGATACATAATACCTAATACCTGACAACTGATACCTGATGCCTGATACCTGATACCTAATACTTGACACCTGATACCTGATATCTAATACCTGATACCTGACACCTGTACCTGACAACTGATACCTGATGCCTGATACCTAATACTTGACACCTGATACCTGACCCCTGATACCTGATACCTAATACCTGACAACTGATACCTGATGCCTGATACCTGATACCTAATACTTGACACCTGATACCTGATATCTAATACCTGATACCTGACACCTGTACCTGACAACTGATACCTGATGCCTGATACCTAATACTTGACACCTGATACCTGACCCCTGATACCTGATACCTAATACCTGACAACTGATACCTGATGCCTGATACCTGATACCTAATACTTGACACCTGATACCTAATACCTTATATCTGACACCTGATACCTGATACCTAATACCTGATACCTGATACCTAATACCTGGCAACTGATACCTGATGCCTGATACCTGATACCTAATACTTGACACCTGATACCTGATACCTAATACCTGACACCTGATACCTGATACCTAATACCTGACAACTGATACCTGATGCCTGATACCTGATACCTAATACTTGACACCTGATACCTAATACCTTATATCTGACACCTGATACCTGATACCTAATACCTGATACCTGATACCTAATACCTGGCAACTGATACCTGATGCCTGATACCTGATACCTAATACTTGACACCTGATACCTGATACCTAATACCTGACACCTGATACCTGATACCTAATACCTGACAACTGATACCTGATGCCTGATACCTAATACTTGACACCTGATACCTGATACCTAATACCTGACACCTGATACCTAATACCTGACACCTGATACCTAATACCTGATGCCTGATACCTAATACCTGACACCTGATACCTGATACCTAATACTGACATCTGATACCTGATGCATGATACCTGACGCCTGATACCTGATACCTTTTGGTCTGAGAACTGATGCTGATGTCTCTTAAAATTTTTACCAGACAGGAAGCCTAGCACAGGAGAGATGAAGATGAGAAGTTACTCCTGTCCTTTCATCTGTCCTTCTTTTCTTTGTCCTACCTCACACACACACACATTCACACACTGACACACACCAACAAGGCTTTTAATTTAGAATTCAGCAGAAGAGGCCAAGCTGTCACAGGAAGACATTCTCTCTCTCTCTCTCTCTCTCTCTCTCTCTCAGTCCTTAGTTTGCTCAATCATGCCCTCACTCTCTTCACTCCGCCCCCCTGAGCCCTTTGGAGACATTAATAATTCAACACAGTCATTATTTCAAATATTAGAAAAGGAAATTGACTTTTCAACAGTGTCCAAAAAAGGGCGAACACTTTCCCCCTCAAAGAGAAAACCCCACGGTCCCATCAAACATGTCCTTTACATGTCTTTCTGTAATTGTCTCCATTTTGCTGTAGCTACTTTAAATTGTATAAGCTATTCTAATCTGATCTGATCTAATCTAATAAAGCTGCTCACTCTTTAATTTTACAGCATATCTCATATCATGCTGCATTATTTCTGCTGACTTTAATTATTTCATTATGTGCTTATGATGCTGTTAAATGTCTCATCTACGTAAATACAGAGTCAAAGCTGACAGACTGACGGCCTTCTGGTCAATGACATCACCAGTGAGATGCTGTAGGACCTGAAATGAGCTGTTCATGCTGAAAAACCTCCAATGTGGCTGAATTAATGCAAGTCTACAAAGAAGAATGGAACAAAATTCCTCCACATGATGAGAAAGACTTTATCTCCAGTTATCAGGAGGGGGAAATACTTTTTCACGGCACTGTACATGTTACATTACTACCAACCATTTTCCTAAACATACTCCTGGAGCAGTAAATATTAGAACTGTTTTTCTTGTCTTCCAGGCTGTCATTGGTTTCAGTTCATTCCAGAATGATATTAAAATCAACTTGTAGAGACTTGAAACGTGCTGAGATAAATAAGCCATCGCAGAAAACAAACGACTATTTCATTTTTTTTTTTTTTTTTTTTTTTTGTCAAAGTTAATTGATTTAACTGATCCAGCCTCAGACGAAAATGTCTGTCTCTGCCAGGTAATACAGTCCCAGGAGAAGATGACTGAGAAATTAAAACGTCTGTGTCTTCTACAGTCACATGTGCATGGTAGGAGAATCATTGAATTTTAAGGTGGATGTATCACCTTAACATTTGATTTTTAAAGATTAAGGGGTTTGGAAAAATAACAAGAAAACTTGAACAGGGTTTTAAGTTTTTGAAAATGGTTGTTAGTAATATAACATGTATGCAGCTTATATTTACTGGGTTTAAACATGTAAACCAGTACAGCTCTTGTTTTGAGTTATTAAATTATATGCAAAACAACTTAATAATGCATTAATTGATCTAAGTGTTCATTTTAAAGGTCGTGCTTTAACTTATTCCACCCAAAACTTATGTATAGCTGCCCAGCAGATCCCAAAACCAGATCAGACAAGCCATGACATTACCGTGTACCTCCACGCCCTGAGAGAGCACGCCAACGTCTCTGTCACTGTGTATTCTATCGAGGCATATAAAAGCAGATGCGCTCTCATGGGGGGAGGGGTACAATGGCCCAGCCCCTTCTTTTCAGGGTTTGAAGGCATTTTGTGAATAGGGCGTCAGTGATGTGCTGCATTGTGGGATTTTCCGCCATCTTTGGAGGACAGCTTTGGATCGCTTTGGAATCTGATCGTCTGGTCTGCATTTTACAATGTTTAAAGAACATGGTAGAGACGAGCTCATAAGGGAAGCACAGAGTCAGTATGATCAAAAAATAGCAGGTTTATTACGTGGATCCATATAAGCCGATAAATAAAGCCTGGAGTTTTAATCTGGAAGTGTTACCTCCCATCTCAGTCGCTGATATCAGCTCCTTGTTTTAGGCAGAAACACCAACATTTTCTTGCAATTTAAAATCTATAAATTAATAAATCAACTATAAATCAGTGGAGATACACAATCAATTTATAAACGGACGGGTTCATGATCAGCAAAGACACAAACCAGCCGGCTGTGATTACACCATAGTCTGAACAAAAGTAAGCTAATGTTTAGTGTGATTTGATATGCTAAAGCTAGTCGGGAACCGTTAATGTGTGGGACTGTGAAAGCCCTTTGAGACATGTATATAATATTCAGCAATAGAAATAAACTTGACTTGACTAAGCTAATTGTTTTCATTCTGCAAGGAATTATCTTTATCGACATACAGGCGTATGTGATTTGTTGTCAGAAAATTATAACTAGAACCAGTACTGTCCTGCTACCGGGATGCTAGCGCCCTCCTCCTCCTCCTCGTTTATGTTACTGTTTCTAAACTTCCAAAAGAGCCCAGGCGTAGATGTGTACTCAAAGGTGTAGAGGAGATGTAGCCATTTTAATTTGGGTGTGTTATTTTCAGCATTGTGTTTCAGAAATGGGGTGACAGTTAAGACGTTTTAAATGACTATCGAGCTTAGCTTAGCTTAAGCTAGTCAGCCGTTTAGCTATAGTGGAATACAATGTGAAATAAAATCACAATTTACTAGAAAGAAATGAAGAAAGCACACTTATGGGAATGTCATCAAAAGTTATATTTGTGCGTCTTACAGCAAGCAAGTCGACGTCTCTTTTAACTCTGACATCTGGATTCTCTCCGTTTGTCTCCATTTAGGAAAACAATGAAAAGTGATAGTTTTTTAATTTCTGTTTTGTATGTCGGTCGTGAGATCGGCTGATGCAGCGATATATTCCAACCATATCATAAAAGTATTAAACAACACACACTGGATACGAAGCAATGGCAAACGGTTAGCTCTCCGCGGGCCCTCCAAATAATGGCAGAAATTCCCAAAATGCACTAGTGATGATGTCACGTTCCTGTTCGCTATATGTGAAGGAGGCGTGGTCAAGCTACAACTGGAGTTTAAGTTGGCTCACGATTTCTTCCTCTTTTCAAAAACATTTTCACTAAAAGTCTGAACAACTACACTTGGACACAGTGCTTAATTTGTGCCGTAACGCACTGGAACTGAGTTCCGGCACTTATTTCTGATGGCTCTGTGCGTACCAGGAGAGATTATTTCAGAAGCTAGCGTTCTGGAACTATATTGGACATAATTGTGTGCATTAAACAATAAAATAATTAAACTGTGTACGACAAATTCTTGACAAAATCATGAAAGCAAATTATCGAAGCTAACACACCAACCTGGAAATGTGTATAAAATGGATGAAAACGAGCCTTTCTAAAAGCTGATAGAGGAATGATCACACTGTGAAATGTTTCTCCTTAGCGGCCGTGTTTTATTTTTTTTTAAATTTTACTTTCTTAAATGTAGTTATGGTGCATCTATCAGCAGTGGGACACATACGCTGCAAGTCAGCTACAGTTTGACAGCTTGCTACGCCTACCATAATAACTCTTGCAGGAGCGCTGACTTAGTGCTTACTTAGTGCTCCCCCCCTTGACAAATTAGCATTTCAATCCAATCGTGGTTGCAGCACTTCTTTTTGCCCAAATTAAGCACTGCTCGGACATATGACAAAGAGTATGACTAACTATTAGAATTGTAAATTTCAGAGAATTTTACTGCAATTTCTTTGTAATGAGTCTATAAAAATGCCATTAATACTATATCTAAGAATATTTACAAGGAAAATGTAACAATATACAGTTAATGACAGAATTAGCAGAGTGTATTAGCAGAGTTTTAGCTTGTGGGCTGATTCATCTCATTTTGCTCCAATAACTCTCACAGTTTTGTCTTTTCCCATTTTTTTCCTCGTACAGACAAAAGAGCAATGTTTACTGCTGCAGCTCGTCTAATACAGCTCTGCTGTGTAAAATCATTAGTGGAAAGAGCCTTTCATCGTGTAATTATTATTGATTTGACAACAAGCCGTGCTCTAATGTTTCAGCTGCTGGAATACGCTGATAGCAACAACAACTCCACAAGTTATTAACCTCGTTTTTAAAAAGCAGATGGCGGTGCGAGTGATGGAAGCGGCGAGCGTGGATACTTTTTCAGGCTGATTCAGAGCTGAAAGAGAGAGCAGGAGAAAGAGGGCAGGGCCAGAATCTTAATCGCTGTCAGAAAATAAAGCTTCCTGCTGCTCATTCTACTAATAACAGAAAATACAGCAGCGAGGCAAATGCACAGCCAGATTAGCCAGCAGATGAAACGCTTTTATTAACTCATGTGAGTGAAATATTAAGTTCTTCCTTACAAGTGGAAACTTTAATCATTTCAACGTTACAAATTGCTGACGTGCACTAAGTCTGCCACACAGTCAAAGAGTAAGAAGCCGACAGACTGTCTTTACTTTTCTGTTTAATCCACCTGAAGTACTAACTCACACACAGACAGGATACAGAATCTCCACTGCTGATCATAATAAAGGAAACTTAAAAAAAAAAAAACGCTAAGATGAATTATAATGGAATTATACTGTATTACATGAATCAGAATCACAGTCACCTTTTTAGATGCGTTCTGAGTTCTTTATCTGATCGCTTCTCGCATGAACCGGAAACCAATCAGGTCCTCCATCTTTAAGGAGTCTTAAAGCTCTTATTTCTCTCTGAGGATGGAGNCCGGAAACCAATCAGGTCCTCCATCTTTAAGGAGTCTTAAAGCTCTTATTTCTCTCTGAGGATGGAGGAGCTTTATCAGGGAGACATGAGCGAGGAAACACGAGACGCTCCTACAGGAAGTCTGTTACCTGACAGACACGCCCCTTTACTGGAAGTCTGTTTCTGATTGGACAGATCTGCTACAGCTGATCTGATACAGCGACACACATCTTAATATGACCTCATCATGAATTTCATCAAACGTGAACAGAAAAATAACAGCAACATCTCAAGTATGAAATGACTGATTATTGATGTTTAATTCTATCTGATTGATCATCTGATGAAAATGATAAAGATACATAAAACAACAAAGTTTGTTTAATAAAACATTCTGTTAGTTAAAGTTCACTAATGCTGATAAACTTTATATTTTAACTCTCTGTTTCTTTTATATGTTACGTTACTGACAACCATTTTCAAAAACATGTAACTGGAACGGTAAATTTTAGAATTGTTTTTCCTACCTTCCAGACTGTCATTGGTTTCAGTTCATTCCAGTACAACATAAAAATCAACTTGTAGAGACTTGAAACTTGATTAAGAGTATTCATCAAAGTGAATATGAGGTCTGTTAAATTATTAGTCAAAGTTACTTATTTTAACAGAACCAACACCGAGCTACACTTATGGCCTCCGCCACAGAATATAGTCCCAGGAGAAGACAACTTTGACAGAGAAATCAAAAGGACCTTCTACATTCAGACATGTTAGCATTAGAAACATTGAGTTTTAAGGTGCATACATCACCTGAACATTTGATTTGGAAAGATTAGAAGATTTGGAAAAATAACAGGAAAACTAAAACAGCTTTCATGTTTTGTAAAATGGTTGGCATCATGAAACGTGTATGTGGGTTATATTTATTGGGCTCAAACGTACAAAATCACCATTATGGTCCTTTAAATAAGATGCGATCTGACTCCAAGATTACTTCTGCTCAACAAGCTGGAAGGTCAAAATCAATGTGTGTGTTATTGCCAAAAGGTCATCAGATTTACTGGCAGGTTTCCTGTGGTCCACAGTCATGTGTCACCTGATCAACCCACAGTTCATCTCTCCCCCTCTCTGCCTCTCTCCTTCTCTGCATCTCTTCCTCTCTGCCTATCTCCCTCTTTCTCCCTCTCTGCCTCTCTCTCCCTCCTCTCATCTTTTCATTCTGTTCCATCCATTTTCTCCTTCAACAGGATTTATGAGCACAGGTTCAGCATGGTTCCATCCATATGTCCTACAAGCCTCGTGTGGCCTTTACATCTCTCTCTCTCTCTCTCTCTCTCTCTCTTGTCCTCTCTCTCTCTCTGTCCGTGTGCTAACCTGTGGATTTACTCTGAGCTAGCAGAACATTCTGTGGCTGGATTAAATAAATAAATGGATTAAATCTGCATCCTGGGTTAGGATTAGAGTTATTCCTGCGTTGTGAAACCTCTATGTGACTCAGATCAAATGCTTCATCATTTCAATCTGCACACAAAGAAACGCAAATACACCCTGAATAACCACATCCAGCGTGTGTTACACTTTATTAACCACAATAACAAAGAAATATCACTGTACTGTCTAATCCTACTCAAAATACATAAAACATTAACAAACTTTACTCAACTTAAAGAAAACATGAAACTGGTATTTGTCGTAATTTAAAATAACCAAAGCAATGTTGCAGCAAAGTGTACAACACAAGGGAGTTTATGTCTCTCTGGTCTAAATGTGGATCTTTTGTCCTAAAACTAACCAAAACAAGCCACTTAATGTAAGCACTTAATAAAATGTGCAAAGATAATTTAGAAACATGGAAATAAAGGAATATACATTTTGCATTTTTGGCATTTCTATTACCAGTAATGGGAATTTACAGTATGTACACTTTATGTATCACATGTCAAACAGGTGATTAAAATAGCAGAATTAGGTACAAATATGCATTTTATATACTGTAATGAAATATATATAATAATTATATTTGTGTAATATTTTTTTTTTCTTTACTGAGGGTCCACATGTATGTACATCAGCACGTGCATGTTTCTAACGGACCTGAGCAGAAAACCTGAACTTTTCTGTCTTTAACGATCATATTAAAATACACATACATCATTCATACTTTTAACAAAGATTTTAAATTCTGTCATGACTGCATCATCTTTGTTGTCTTTTCTTTATTTCTATTCCTCTTTGATACACTCCTCCTTTCCTCATCATGTCTTTCTGTTATGTTGCCAAAAAAAAATCTGTTTCCAGCTGTTTTCTTTCTGTTCCTTCTCGTTTTCTTCAGCCTTATGATTATATTTACAACATCACCTTCAACAGCAATGTTCATCTAAACTAAGTAACACGCATGATTACCTACAAAATAAAAGCAGCTTTTTAATTTAAGCATACCGTCTGTTTGTGTAGGATGTGAACATGGATTTGCTTTTTTGGTTTTTATGTCAGCAGAATTCCCCTGCAGAATCAGACAGCCAGTTAACAGCAGCGGAGAGAGATTATCCAACATTATGACCCTGTAAATACAGTGTGCGTCTGTGTGTGCGTGTGTGCACGTGTGTGTGTGTGTGTGTGCATGTGCGTGTCTGTATCAGTCACAATAATAATAGCTCTGTACTCGGGTACGATAACCCTAATCTGACACAGGAAGTAACTCCTTGTCTTCGTGCAGCAGCGGCGGGATTTGCCTGCGTGGCTGCAGGCTGATAGTGTCATGGGAGAAGAATAAGGGGTTTCTGCCCCCACGGTGCAGGGATTACGCTCTGACAATGCACCTCCGCCTGTTTCTTTCTCTTTATCTGAACTGTCATATTAAATTATACTACATGGACGCGTATTGTAATTTCTTAATGGCTTTGTAATTATGCAATTACAAGGTGTAAAGAGTGGAGCTGCTTCATGTACGTAAATGGAAAAGCCGTTTAGTCACGGCACATGCTGTTTGTTTCAGGTTTTATTCTGTACTTGACTGATCAGGTCATGTCAAGTTTATTTGTAGCCCAGTATCCCATACAACATCTCAAAGAGTTTTACGGCTCCCGACCAGCCCAAACTCTTTAAGAAGACGAGGAAAAACTTCCTAAAAACCTTATTATATAAGGAAAATGGAAGAAACTTCAGGAAAGGCTATTCAAAGAGAGATTCCCTCTCCTTAAAGGACCAGGACACAGAGCCACAGGTGAGAAACAGGTAAATTATAAAATCAGGTCTGAAGCAAAACATCTTATCCTGTTATTGAGAACATTTTCCCACTTCTCTCACATTCAAAATGCAAACTTACATTTTCAATATGCTCCACATACACACATTCCTTTTTTTTTTGCCAATTAGGCCTGTGTGCCTAACTGAGGTGATGGCAGCCCAAGTTGTTTTCACTCATTTTAATTAATTTTCTTTCCAAAAAGTTTTGGCTCCAAGCTTCTTCCACAAACTTTTGTCTGGAAACTTTCATGCTTTCAAGTTTTTCAACTTTACTTAAAATCTTTGGCCCAATTAAAATGAATGGAGGAAAATTTAAATCATTCACATCTTCTCCTCTTTCAGTTCTTCTTTTTACTTTACCTACAAATATCGTTCAACTTTCAAAATACTCATAAAACTTTCAGATATTTCTAACAGATTCTGATTGTAACTCACAGTTTTTGAGGAATTATGAGTTAAAAATTACAATTTGAATTATGTGAATACTGGCTTTTCGAGGATTTACGATAAGTTGTTACGTAATAAAGTTGCTATAAAACCACTTGGTTAATATAACTTCAAAGGCAAAACATGACAATTTCCTGCCTTTCTTTATTTCTATTATAAACATTATCAAACACGACAGCATGCTGGTTTGATGACTTTGGAGATAAAGCTATCAAAACTTCATGAAAGTCATCACTGATTACAGAAAATCTTATGGAACATCTTGCATTTACTGAGGACTGATACTGAGAGCCAAAATCTGCCGTCCTGTTTGGTAGAGGATTATTTTACAGGGAAACTTTTAATGGTAACAAATGAAGGACAAATTCAATGGAAAGTTAAACTACAAAAATGACTTAAAGTCAAAAGAGGCTGCAGAGTTTTTGTCTGTCTATAGACTTCTCTCTTAGTGACGGTGAGATATGAAATGGCTTCCTGCTGCTGAGCTGACGTGTCTGCAGCATGCAGGAGAATCTGCCGTGTTTCATCATGTGTCAGTCCAAGGTTCACGTGTCAGCGTGTCACAGAGAGAGAGAGAGAGAGAGAGAGAGAGAGAGAGAGAAACAGCGACAGACAGAGAGAGAGACAGACAGACAAACAGAGGCAATATAACACGCTGTGACATGGATGTCAGCTGCAGCTGGAAAAACAACAGGTGACTGATGCATTATGAAAAAGTAATTATAAGGCTGACTGAAACATTGATGAACTTCTATTCAATAAGCAGACAGATACTGACAGTGAATCTAAGGCTGTTTTAACACCAGCATGGTTTGACCTGGTTCAACTGGATGAAGGTTCATTTTCCGCCTTGGTACGTTTCGTTTGGATAGAAACACAAGACAGCAGTTCTACCTGGATGAAGACCAAAGCACAGACATGTTTAGAGGAGGACATCTCCATCCAAACTCTAGAAGGCTTTGTTTGTGGTCTGAACATGAGCAGTAACTCCACATCAATCTATTGATGTATTGATTAGCAGCAGAGATGTAGGTAGATGTGTGTGTGTGTGTTTAACATTAAGTAAACTCCACCTTTGATGATCAAATCAAATGGATGCTGCTAAAGGTAGAAACACATCAATCTTAGCTAACATGTGTTCAGATAAACACGTGTTCAGGTTAGCGTGTGCTTGTACATTCTCAGCATGTTATCAGTATGTTCTCCTGTTCAGCGTCTGAAGGCAGCACGTCTTCTTCACATCATGTGAAGCAACATGTGGTTTTCCACACGTTGTCTTGAAGTCAGATTCAGCTTCTGCTGTCATAGTTTTCTTCTTCATGGATCAAATGATGCTATGACTAGGAAAGGATCCACATTCATCTTTGTTACTCTGATTTACTTTGACACCATAGAAACTACTTCCTGTTTGGAGTTTCTTTCTGACCAATGAACAGAGAGAGTGTTGTTACATGACTTTTGCTGATATATTTTGGCTTGATTGGATGTTTTGCTGTGTGAAACTGAACCAAACCAACAATTTAGACCCTGATTCAGACCAGAGGAAATGATTTACAGATCTGGTTCAGACCAGAGCAAACGATCTACAGATCTGAAAACACTCTAAAAATCACATCATTAATTACACTTTATTGAAACAACTTGAACTGGACTTCTGGCTGAGCAGATGCATGTGCGCTCCAGAATGCTCCACTTTCCCACCGCTCCAGCAAAAACAGATTTCATCCAAATTACATAGATTTTGTTAGACTGAACAAGCTGTTCAGATGACTCTGAAAGCAGCTGGATGGTCCCAGAGAGACGAGTGCAAGAAGGAATGATGCTGCAGCTGGTGGCTATGGCAACGGTCCATTTTAGCTGTCCATGCTAATGGAGCACAGAGGCTGTTTGAGCTGAGTTACACTGGCTTTTGCAGTACTTGATGGTCAGGAGGTGAAAGATCATCGGGGTCATTCCTATGTTCCCCAGCTCTATATAGCACAATAGAGCACATAATGGCTTAGGGTTAGGCGCCAGGGTTATTTTATATATATAGGTAATATTGAACTGATCAAAGCACCTCAGAAACACAATCAGCATCATTTCTTTAGAAATATAATGCACAGTATAGAAATATGTAACCGTAATAGGACCTGGGAACACAGATACGCTCCCGATCTTACAGCTCCTTCAGAATGAAAACAGCCTGACGGGCCTTTATGAGGTCTTCACCCAGAGGTACAAGAGAAAATAAAATGATTAAGTTGTGGTAAGAGTCCAAGTAGTTTTATTTTTTTGTTTTTGTTCCAAGTCATTTGGGTTAGGTTTCGGGTTATGTGGGATGTTGTATTTCCAGGGGTGGAAATACTACCCATTACCACTACCCATGGAAAATAGTTTAAATCATACCTTAGAATGAGATATTTCCTGACTAAACATCTTATCCAGCACATTTTGCGGTGGCCAGTAAGCTCTGCTGTGATTGGTCAGTTACAGTAATCAGCTGCTGAAATAAATATCATGTTTACTGGTACGTGGATTATTTTCAGAAAATCACAGGAATACTATGACAATACCCAGAAAAACAGGCAATTTGCTAAACAAATAAATTAATGGAACAACATCAGAGGGTCAGCTTATATACAGGTTTCTTTAAAAATCTAAACTTGGAGGTCAAAATCAGGGGGTCAGCTTATACACAAGATCAGCTTATACTCAAGTATATAAGGTAGATGATTACAGGAAAATTATTTAAAATAAATAACATTAGTTGTTTCATACCTTGCAGGCACCACTTAGTTATACGGTTACATATTTCTATACTGTGCATTGTATTTCTAAAGAAATGATGCTGATTGTGTTTCTGAGGTGCTTTGATCAATATTTTAATGGAAATACAATAATGTTGCTAAAGCAATTAAAACAAAACGTGTTTCAGCTGCCATTCAATGGAAAGTGACAGAGCTGAACAAATATCATGACACTAATGCAGAGTAATATAATAATATGAGAAATGAAATAACTATTAATATTTATTAATGCAGTGTTGTGTTATGTGCTTGGTGTCAGATGAGGTGAATTTGGGGGATTTAAGTAGGAGTAACATCCTGCAGAGAGGAGCTCGTTCTTCTGGCTGGTGTGTACATTCTTTCTATGATGGCTGGTTTATGCTAAACGTGGATGTGAAAGTGGGCACGTGGAAAACATGATGTAATTTTGACCAGAATGGCCGGCAGAGATGCTGCATTTGAGGGTTGAGGTCACACACCACTCAAAATTGAAAAGAATGCCGATCGTGCCTGTGTAGCGTAAATGCACCTTCATCATCATTTGGCCAACTGACAAGGCACAGATTAAACGAGTTTAATGAGTGACAGGCAGAGAAGGAGAGGAAGTACGACACCTATATGATTCCTCCATGAGGGATAAAAAGATGACAAACAGCTGCCAGTTCCTGCCAGGAGATAATCTGTACTCTGAGGTCTGAGGAGTATTCCAGTGGCATGATATGGAAAAAATTATACAACCAACTAGAGGGCATCAGTAAACAATGAATTAGTCTGCCCAACCATCCAACCAACCAACCAACCAACCAACCAACCAACCAACCAACCAACCATCCAACCAACCAACCAACCATCCAACCAACCAAACAACCAACCAACCAACCATCCAACCAACCAACCAACCCACCATCCAATCAACCAACTGACCACCCCCCACGCAAACAACCAACCCACCAACCAACAGCCCACTGAGGAACACAGACGGTCCATTTCACAAACCCACGTCCATGTTAAACTTGTCCAAGCCTAAGTTCTACATGTAAAGTCACACACACACACACACACACGCCCAAGCACGTGCACACGCACGCCCACACACACACACACGCACATGTGCACACCCACTCACACACACACACAAACACACACAGGTACAGGTGTGAACACACACATGGCCTACAGACACATCAAGAACGAAAATAACACACAAACACACACATGCATACGCACACACACACAGGTACAAGTGTGAACACACAAACATGGCTTGCAGATACATCAAGAACGAGAATAACACACACACACACACACACACACACACACATACACACACACAGACAGAGCTCTGAGTAGAATGGCCAAAGAAGACAGCCATGACTTTGCCAAAGGGAGTGAGGACAGTAGAGCAGAGGTTGGGGGTTAAGGGGGTGGGTGTTACAGAGATTAATGATCTGAAACTCTCTGTTTCTCCTGAGCGTGTGTGTGCATGTGTGTGTGTGTGTGGCCCCTAAGGCAGAGACATTATGCAGAGGAAAGCTGTACTCTGAAGGATGGACTCGTTTAACGGTGAGAGGCTATTTCCACTGTGACTCACACAGGGGTGGAGGTGATTTGGCTGGATGTCTCTCTCTCTCTTTCTCTCTCACACATACACAAACACACACACAAACCTACTTTACCACAGTAAGCAGTGCCACCAATGCAAAATAGGTTCACAAAGAGCCAGCTGTTACCACCAGAACCTCCCACAGAATGACATACAGTATTAACCTCGTACCTTCAAACACACACACACACACACACACACACACGCACGCACACATACACACACTCATCAGCAGTAACCCTCAGCATGTCCTGTAAACCGAGACAGGGTGCCAGCATGATGAATTTACCAAGAAGCCTGACTTAAGATGCTGTAGTGATACAGTAACACACACACACACACACACACACACACACACACACAGCAGCCATGACATAGCAGGCATGGTGCATAATCAACACAGGGGAGGCAGAAGATACATGAATTAAAGATTGATTGACATTTAGCAGTCGCTCCCTTGTCAGCTAAGTATGTCTTTCAGATTTCTTTGACATTTAGTGTCGTAATCCTCCACAGCCTCTATTTTTAATTTTGCTCCACCTTTGGTCCCTGCTGCAAGTTTTAATTTTCCTTATGGTGGTGGTTCTAGTATAATTTTACTCACAATGTCATGGTAGTGTGTGATGCAACAATAAAACTAATGTAGAAATACTTCAGGGAATAGGAATTAGCCTCATAATACAGAGAAAGTACAAAGAATGCTATAGGGGTGTCAACGTTTGAGATTTAGAGGGTACAATTATCAGAGAAATAATCACGTTTTTAAGATTATTTATCATGTAACACACAAACACAATATGTTGTCGGCATGAATATTTTTTGCTCCTGTAAATATAATGTCTGACTACACAGATATTGTAGGAAAAGTTTGGTTTTTCTAGAAATCAAAATAATGCAGTATCTGTGTTAAAAGCTAAAAGCTAAAAAACTGCTAAAAGCTCCAACACATCTCACATTTTCTGGATATAAGGCTTGATGTGTCTCACCAAATCACTTGTATTTTCAAAGCTCTCTAAACTTTGAGGTATGGTTAGGTGCTTTAACAAAAGACTCAGTTTTGAGTCTGGAGTCCATAGAAGAGGTGGAGGAAAGAAGAACTATCATCCATCCACCATGTAAAGCCCCTACAGACTGTGATTTTAGGCATCCAGAGGAAAGGTGACAAATGTGAAAGAAACGTGAAGATATCTTTGGTCGTGACTCCAAAACGATGATCCTACAGGTCACACTGCGAGACACGTTCAAAAATGGCCGATTTAACGGTCTTGTGACCAAAGATAACCTGTGACAACATGCTGACAGTGTTAGAAATTTACAATGATCAACTCACAATCTGACTGCTGCTATGACCTACAGCTACTAACCAACCAACAGAATACAACCAGAAATGACGCTCAGGTCAAAGCAAACCGTTAGTGCTGCTTTAAATAAAGTTGGGGAGAAAAAAACAACGAGCATCCAAACTGAAGAGATGGAGGCAAAATGTGTGAAACGGAATTTGTGGGTCTGTGACAAAGAAGAAAGTCTGGTTGAGTTGTGGCAGACCTGTTTATACGACATCTCCTTCAGCTGTTACCATGATGATCAAAGATGGACGCCACACAGAGAGAAATAGAGCAGGAATTGCAGCTCCTTGGTGAGCAGGGTCCACGCTCTCCTCCTCCTCCTCGGCATTTTTTCTTTACAGAAGTACCATGACTACCATTGTTCCGCTTTATTATTTTCCACAAGAGCAACGCAGATGTATGACACAAGCTGATGACGTTCAATTATACGCTTTAATATTTTTTGACTTGCATCATAGCTTACCATTACATACAGAGCCCTCCACAAATTTTGGCACCTCGGCAAATAAAAGCAAAATGTGCTCTGAAAAAATGTCTTTATGATTATCATCTTGAGGTTTCATTCAAAATATTCACAAAAATATAACCTTTAACTAAAGTTAAATAATAGAAAGAAAAAGAAATTCTTATGAAACAGATATTTTTATGAATGGTCCTGGAAGAGGACGTGTGTGTGTGTACTTGACTCCACACACAGTGAGGATGATGATGATGATGATGGTTTGAAGAATCTCCAGTGATCACAGCTGGAGAATTACAGCACCTACAGGTGAGCAGACAGAAATTTCACCAGATGACTCGTGGTAAAGATGGCGTCCTATGACGGCAGCACGTTTAACTTCAGTACGACTTGTTCTGCTGCTCATGTCTGTGTATGGAGATTACATATGTGCTTTATTTGATGCACCTGTTAATACGAAGCACCTGAACTCAATAATTAGGAGACATGTCCACATACTTTTGGAAATATGGTGTATCTATTTTTAACTTTTTTGCATGTAAAAAACCCATAACGGTTTATATTTCTAAACCGTTGCTTCTAGATTCTTACGGTTTAGAAACCATGAGGTTTTATAATAGTTAAACGGTTTTAATAGTAAAACAGTTAATCTCAACATCCCCAGCAGGGTACGTTTTCAATACTTTTTTTATTTTAATGAATTTATATTCAGCTCCACTTTCCTGCTGCAAACACTGACAGAAAAATCAGAATGTTAAAATGTTTTCTTTCTAGAATGTGGGTGTTCATATCCTGAAGAAGCAGCAGCTTTATCATGGTGAGGTCACTGATTTAACTTCCTGGAACAGCTGGGATATTCTGTGGGTTGGGGTCGGGAAGCAGAACTTCAAATGTGCTGTTTTATAACGAGGCTCTCACTTTCACCTCCAATTCAGACTCTTCTGTGTGCGGGTCCCATGTGTGAATTTGCATCGCTGCTTGTGTGGGAAGGAATGAACAGACGCAACGCATCTCAGCAAACATCCCTCAGTAAATGAAGACAGAAGGAGAGAGAGAAGCTCTGATATTTGCAGCAGACATAAATAGATTTTTATCTACATTTTAACATGCAAATGTTTGATGGTTTTAACAGCAGCAGGAAGATTGGTTTTGAAAGGAGCTGTTGGAAAAACCATAGTGAATTCTGTCAAAAAAGTTCAGCTGCTGGTTTTGCAGTTGATGCTGAATGAATTATACAGCAGTAAAACTCTAAACAAGATAAGACTGAATCAAAACGAACGCTTCTATATTCAGAGTATGGGCAGAATTCATATTAAAAAAACATGCTAACTACACAGACTCTAGCTAAATAAGCACCGTGGTAACTGAAGCTCATTCATAAAGCACATTGTTGTCACCTTGTCAGGTGTGTTTCAGGTAAACATGAAGATCAGTGTGTTAATGAGCTGATTTATCC
Organism: Lucifuga dentata; assembly: GCA_014773175.1. Classification (NCBI taxonomy): domain Eukaryota; kingdom Metazoa; phylum Chordata; class Actinopteri; order Ophidiiformes; family Bythitidae; genus Lucifuga; species Lucifuga dentata. The sequence goes on from VXCM01004201.1 coordinate 29,402, forward strand.
TGATTCAGCAAAGAGAAAGTGAGACGTTAAACCAGCAGAGAAACGCAAAACTCTGATTTACAGAGATTCAGACACTACTGAGAGTCCTGGTGCACGGGAGCTTAGGTGTGTGTGTGTGTGTGTGTGTGTGTGTGTGTGTGTGTGTGTGCAGCAGATGAGTCTTGAAGAGTCTTGGTGCCACCAGAATGTGGGATCAGATCAAAACTCTCCATTTAAATAAACTGATCAGCTGAGTGTTTTTATCGATAAAGTTATTGATCAGTAACAGATGTGAGACAAATACAGTTTAAACATCATCAGATTTCATATTGATAACATTTACCATCAGACTGAAAATTGTCTTCATAGTTCTTGTTCCTTATGCAGTGGGAAAGGCCCAAAAAAACAGGCGTGTATAAATGAGGAAACATGGTTGTGTGACAACATTAGCTTTTATGGACACGTTAAATCTGGCACTGTGTTTTATGAATCGTCCCAGTGGTTCGACAGACAGTTATAATTTTTCTAACTATAGTTTTGAGTTGTAGTTTTTACTACCTGACACAATAAAACTTGTTAGAGCAGCAGCGAGTTCTGCTTTAGCTTTCACACATCAGGCCCTGCGTCATCACGCTACATTATTGACAATGTCATGATTGGCAAATTTTTGTACTAAATCATATAATAGATCACTGGCAGCATATCCTCTCAGTGATGTGTGCAGGATGAGCAACAAGGAGAAGGAGGTCAACAGAGAAATATTAATTCAGCAGAAGTAAATAATACTGCAAACGGTAGTAGCAACATGAGTATCAGTGTAAAAGTAGAAAGAAATAAATCCTCTAATATTTCAGCTTGTAAACAATAACTCAGATTAACTTCAGATGATATGAAACATCAATAATAGCAAATAAAATGAGCTCAAATTTCTTTTTTTTTTTTTTTTTCAACAAAGGGAGTGAACAAACAGCGACTACATGACAACACATTACCTGTGTTGTGTGGAGATCGTTGGAGGAGAGAACAGGTATGTGAGGTTACCAGTAAGGAAAAACAGAGGAGAAAAATAAAGAAAAAACATGCGACACAAAAACAACGACAGAATTATTATAAATACAGATGTTATAGTGTGTATGTGGTGTGTGTGTGTGTGTGTGTGTGTGTGTGTTGACTGGGTAGGGACATCCTGTAATCTGCTGTTAAAGATATATAGAAATATAGCAATATAGAGATGTGCATAATGGAAGGTGTTAGGTTTGATGTGACTTGAAGAAAAGGGGAAGTAAGAGACCATGGGAATAAAAAGAAAAAAAGGGAAAAGAAGAGAAACAAAAGGAGAACGGAAATTGGGGAAATAAGCAGAGTAAGTACAGCTAGCTAACGCTCCAGCTTTGCTAGACTGAGTCAGCATCACTTCCTGTTTGTTTAGCGTCTCTAATCATCTGATTGGCTCTCCTCCTCATGTGACTTTCTTGGTATTCACCAGGTGTTTCTGCTTCAGGTGGAGAAACTAATTTGTTGTGTTTCCACCTTTAGCTGTTAGCCAGTTAGCTTGTAGCTGAAGCATTTCAAACAACAGAGGAAACAATTCATCAGACGCTGAGCTGCTACTTTCACACATGATGGTTTAGTTTCCTCGTTTTGAACAAGTTACAAAATTGCGTCATCATGCCACATTATTGACAATATTGTGACAAATTTTTATAATAAAATATTGTATTAGTATTATTGCAAATGATATATGGCACCATGCATACATGATTCATCCAGACAGACACAGAAAACACATTTAACATGTAAACTGCAGCAAATCAAAGTGAACAGTCGCATTTCAGCAGCTTCAATCTGCAGCAGATGGAAGAGAAAAGTGTGACATTTAAACCAGCCAAACTCTCTCAATACAGCTTCTCTGACACACACACACACACACACACACACACACACACACACACACACATGACACCTCCTGTGCTGTCATGCGTTAGGGTTAGGAAAGACAAATTGGCATTTGGAAAAATATCAGAAGGGATCATGTTGCTGCTGAATAATCAGTTTAAAGAGGAGGAGCGGGAGGACGAGGAGCCGAGAACAACGGTGAACAGGTACGTAAAGAAAAGAGGAGGAGGCTGCAGCAATATAGTCAAGTAAAGAAAAGAACATCAAGGATAAAAGAGGGATAGAGTGAGGCAGAGAGAGAGACGAGAGACAGAGAGAAAGAGAGAATGTTCCAACAGATGAAATCCATCTCCATAAAAATCCATTCCTCTTACTTTGCAATATGCTCCAAATGGATGGATTGACATAAGAGCCCTTAACCCATAACTGTGGCACCNACACACACACACACCTCTGCTCTCCTCATAGCTCCTCCTTATTTTCTCCTTCACTCATCTTCTCAGATCTCCACCACTCCTTCCTTCTCTCTTTTACAGCATTTCCACATGTATACGGCACGCTGCGTTTCACGGTGACGCGTCCTGATTGTTGCCGACATGAAAGAAATACAGGCAGCAGCTGTGGCCATGGTAACCCTCAGCAGAAAAAAACAGGTGTCAGAGAAACATCAGAGCAACAAGTTTAGATAAGATCACATGCAAAAAGAAATGGAAATGGAAAAACAAAGAAAAGAAAAGAAAAAAGATAAGATCACATGCTCACACACTTACACACACATTTACACACATGGAGAACATGCAAGCTCCACAGAAAACGCCTGGGGGGGGGGGGANGGGGGGGGGGGGAATTTGCACCCAGGACCTTCCTGTGAGGTCCACAGAATTCCCTTCCTTTCTGGAACAAATGAATGGCATTTTATCAAACATTGCCAAGATCTGAGTTCTTTGCATTGATTGGCTGACATTTTGTGCAGGTGTCTGACTCCTCGCTGAGTTGTGCATTCTCATTGGCTTCACACTACAGCATTTTAACCAGTGAGGACTGATGACAGACTTCTGGGAGTTTCTTTCCTTTTTTTTTTTTTTTTTTTTTNTTTTTTTTTTTTTTTTTGTGAAATGTTCTTTCCAGTGAAATCAGATAAAAATGTGAACAATTTCAATAAATTAAATGTTACTGTGATTTCACTTCTGATAAGTTTAAAGGTCATAGGTCATACATTGCTCTGTGTAGCTGTTACATAAAGATCTGCATGAAATGTATAGTATCGGCTGATATTTCTTGACCACAATTCTGATTCTGAGGCCATTTTATGAGTTATGCTGACCCATGTTATGTAAACTATTCCAATCATTCCAAAAGTTCTGTCCATAAGCCACATGAAAGTTTGGTTGAACAAATGAATGGCGTTTTACTAAACCTTACCAGGACAGGATGTGTACAAACAGGCAAATGTTCATTTCACATGTTTTATCTTCCAACACATTAATTCAAAATCCATGTAACATGGTCAAAACTTCAATATGTCCACACATCAGCATGTAGACAAAAACCAAATGCAGACTTCTAGTCTGCATACAAGCTCTGCACTATTATATGTCATAAACCAACAAAACAATAAGAAGAAACATACATTCATCATCAATAACACTATATTCTAACACACATGAGGATTCCTCACAATCCACGATTTAAACTATTTAATCATGATACCAAACCAAACCAAAGTAAAACAATATGTTAACAGCAGAAAATCTCCAAACTAACTAAACTAGATAAGCTCTTCTATGCACTTTAGACAAATTTGTGACATGATAAAATGGAGAGTTATGGCCATTTTAAATACTGATGCATGAAAGTCTTGTATAGTCACATTATTTCATTTATATCATTTTAAATGTAGACATATTTATATAATTTTTACGTGATATAAAGGTTATAATGTTTTATATCTCAAAGTACTGGATCTTATTCAAGCATTGCATTTCTTATCTGTAAAACATCAGCTGAGGTTCTAAGAGACACAGAATTTCACCAACGAGCTTAGACAGAAATTCTCTGCTGATCTGCACAGAAACAACAAACCTGCAGCAGACTTTAATTCGAACGCTGCAGCAAAGCCAGACGTGTGCTTATCAGGCAGGAAAGAGTTAATAATTACGAAGCATTAGTGTAACATTAATGAAGCATTATGAAGCATTAATGAAGCATTATGTAGCATTAATGAAGCATTATGAAGCATTAATGTAGCATTAATGAAGCATTATGAAGCATTAATGAAGCATTATGTAGCATTAATGAAGCATTATGAAGCATTAATGTAGCATTAATGAAGCATTATGAAGCATTAATGAAGCATTATGTAGCATTAATGAAGCATTATGAAGCATTAATGAAGCATTATGTAGCATTAATGAAGCATTATGAAGCATTAATGAAGCATTATGTAGCATTAATGTAGCATTAATGAAGCATCAATTAAGCATTATGAAGCATTCAGCAAATTCTCAGACTGCAAACACTTCAAGCGTAAAGCTCTCTTCCATCAAAGCTTTTCTTCTTGATTTTTCGGTTCTTTGTGGACACAGAATATTCAGTCAGTCAGACAGACAGAAGAGAAAAAACTCCCTGGGAGGAGATTTAGTATTTTTCTATTTCAGCCTCTTCAAACGCAGAGACACGAAGACACGGAGACACGTCTCCATAGAAATGAAGCAGCCAGCCAAGTCTTCCCCGACATGAAGAATTATGCAGCGAGTTACTGGAGCGATGTTCCTTCTCTGCTGAACATATTACACAGACGCATCGACACACCGGGACAATCACACACAAAAACACTGAGCCAGACAGCTGAGCGTGCTTTTCACCAGACAGGAAGCACGAAGACAGGAAGCATAGAGACAGGAAGCACAGAGACAGGAAGGCACAGGGACAGGAAGCACGGAGACAGGAAGCATAGAGACAGAAAGCACAGAAACAGAAAGCATGGAAACATTAAGCATGGAGACGTGAAGCACGGCAACAGAAATCATGGAGACAGGAAACATGAAAACACTAAGCACAGACACATGACGCATGCAGACAGGAAACACGGAGATATTAAGCATGGAGATGTGAAGCATGGAGACGGGAAGTACGTAGACAGGAAACACAGACATGGAAACATGGAGACTGGAAGCACAGAGACAGGACGCATGGAGACATTAAGCACAGAGAAAGGAAACATAGAGACAAGCACGGACACAGGAAGCATGGAGACATTAAGCACGGAGAGAGGAAGCATGTAGACAGGAAACATGGAGACAGGAAACACGGAGACAGGAAACACGGAGACAGGAAACATGGAGACAGGAAGCACAGAGACAGGAAACATGGAGACAGGAAACATGGAGACAGGAAGCACAGAGACAGGAAACATGGAGACAGGAAACACAGAGACAGGAAGCACAGAGACAGGAAACATGGAGACAGGAAGCACAGAGACAGGAAACATGGAGACAGGAAGCAGTGAGACAGGAAACATGGAGACTGCTACGACTGATGAAAAAAGGAGAAAAAAACTGAGAAAAAAGGTTACAGCAGAAACTTCATGAGACTTTTCAACAAATGTCACTAATCACATCTTTTTACATCAAAAGTGAGTCTGAGGCTTTTCACCGACCCAAACGCTGCACTCACTGTATGTACTTCATTTCAACTGTGTGTGTGTGTGTGTGTGTGTGTCTATGAGAAGCAGCAAAGCAAAAAGACAGCAAAAGGTACAAGAGAAAGTTTTGACATTTGAAAATAATTTTGTTGGTTTTCTCTTCATCTTCAATATAAGTTTCAGCCTCTGAAAATATTTAACAAATAAAAGCAAAATCAGATTTAAGGCGCGTCATCTACTTGACCATTTTCAGTGATATGATATTTGATGATATTTACCCATTTTAAAATATCAGGTTTATAAGCTTGATCACCCAGATTGAAAAAATGTTGTCATAATGTGTAAAAATGGAATGTTTTTGATTTGGACCCAGTTGTTGCACCACTTTCCAAAATGTCTTTGAGTGTGAAAACACTCAAGATAAAATGTTCAATTGTTTCTGTTTCAGAAGAACAAAAAGTACAAAGATCCATTTCAAACTTGAACTTCCTGTGCAAACAGGCAGTGACCGGCTAAATGCTGCATCAAATCCTCTGATGAGTTTCTTCATGTTTGCAGCAACGTGATACTTTGAATAAAAACCAAATCATTTTTCCCTGATTGAAGCTTCAGCAGCATGAAAACCACCAAGGACTCATTTTTAAACCCTTTAAACTTTCATTATAAACGTAGAAATAATCCGATGGCTTCATATGTGGCATATCAGTCATTATTATTGGCTTCAGTGATGAAGCAGCATGCTGATAGCTCATTGGTCCGTTAACGTAAGCCTGATTGGTTATCGTTTGGTGCAAGCGATCAACACTGGATCTGCATGTTCATGTGAACACACACGAGTGAGAAATGTCACGAGCTCACGCATCACGTGTGGCTTCACAGGAGGGGACTCGTGAATAGCAACTCTTCACACTTGTTTCATTGGAAATCAATAGAGGAGAGGCGACATGGCCGAACGTGTCGAGTCCATTACAGTCACTCATCGAGGCACTAAAACCTCTTAACATGCTTAAGGTCGACACTGATTTCCTCACAAGAATTCACGTGTTCCTGCAGCAGACACGCTTATTCAGCACGAGGTGAACAAGTCACAAACTTCCAGCTCACAACAAGTTAGAAAGATTAATTAAAATCAAGTTCAGTCCGTGGCCCAGTAACAAACACAAGCCGTTATTTGTGTTTTTATGTTGAATTTATAAATGAATAATGAAATAAGTTGTTTTTTGTTTTTTTGTGTTCTGATTTTGATTCTTAATTAAATATAAAACGAATGAATGATACAAGGATTTTCTTATTTTGCTAATTTATCAGTCAGCCTTTTCATTATTTAACATGGCTAATGAAGTTTAGAAAAGTGACTTTACTTCTTTATTTGGAATCTAGTTTTTAATGATTCCTTTTATTTAGCTTTTATTACTTTTTACTTTTTTGCCTGCAGACAGTCTGTCAGCTTGGTGAGGCATTTGTGGAATCCTTCAGGATTTCTGAGGGACACAGAGGGACACGTGGAGGAAATGGACATCATGGTGAATATAAGGCAATGTATGCCCCCACCCAAATAAAAACAACAAAAAAACTCTAAACGTGCATTTGTGCATTTCAGCTTTGCATCAGAGGCGACATGAATCACGCATCAGGCAGAATACTGCGACAAACTGCCGTCTGCAGGTGAAAAATGACCACAGAGTCTTTTTAAAGACTCCAGCAGGTCACAGTAAGTCACTGGAAGCACTTCAAGTGCATATCAATCACTCAGCCAGCCAATCACAGAGCAGCAGAGGGCAGGGCTTGCTATCAGCAGAGATGTGATTGGGTTAGAAGGGGCAGAGCATGAAGTGTGTTGCTGCATTATTGGCTTCAATCACAGTAATGCAGCACGATCCCACAGTGACCTCTGTGGGAGTCTGTGGCGATACATCATCTCTGTCCACTCTGTGCACAGAGAGAGAGAGAGAGAGAGAGAGAAATACACACACACAAATACACACACACACGNCTCTGTGCACAGAGAGAGAGAGAGAGAGAGAGAGAAATACACACACACAAATACACACACACACGCACACACACAGAAATGCATACACACAGAAAATACACACTGATACACACACACAGAGAGAGAGAGAGAGAGAGAGAGAGAGAGAGAGACAGAAACACACAGAAATACNTACACACACACAGAGAGAGAGAGAGAGAGAGAGAGAGAGAGAGAGACAGAAACACACAGAAATACACACACAGAGAAACACACACACACACACACACAAATACATATACACATACACACAGAGAGAGAGAATACACACACATACACAGAAATACATACACACAGAAATACACATATACACAGACAATAAAATAACAACAATAACTACAACAAAGGCAGTATTATACATAGGCTACTATATTGTTTAATATATGGGAAATATACCATAATAAATAAAGAAATACTTTTCCATTTTATTCATTGTTACTTTAGGCACTTTCATTAACAAAAAGGTTAAGGGTTAAGTAAGGGTTAAAGGACCACACTCTTTTGCGTGTCCAATAAATACTGCCTACATAGATGCTGCGTTACTGCCAGTTATTTTCTAAAAGATAAAACCATACTTTAGTTTTTGTGTTATTTTTCCAAACCCCCTAATCTTTAAAAATCAAATGTTCAGATGATACAACAACCTTAAAATTCAATGTTTAACCTGTGATCCTAAGTCTGATTGTAGAAGACAAGGTCATTTTTAATTTCTCATTAAAATCAGTTTTCTCACGGGACTATATTCTCTGGCGGAGGCATACATTTTCTTCAGCTTCATGTTGGACCAGATAAATTAAGAAACTTCAATAAAATATAACAGCATTTTGTTCTCTGTGATGATTATTTATCTCAGCACGTTTCAAGTCTCTACAGGCTGATTTTTATGAACTGAAATGAACTGAAACCAATGGCAGTCTGGAAGGTAGGAAAAACAATTCTAATCTTAACCGCTCTAGCCCATTTACTGGGCTCAAACATGCAAAAGCACCATTATGCTCCTTTAAATATGTAGCTTATGTAGCTCACGCGATGAGCTCACCAGCCGTCTTCTTCACATCATGTGAAGCAGTATGTGGTTTTCCACATGTCCTGAAGTCAGATTCAGCTTCTGCTGTCATAGTTTTCTTCTTCATGGATCAAATGATGCTATGACTAGGAAAGGATCCACATTCATCTTTGTTACTCTGATTTACTTTGACCAATGAGCAGAGAGAGTGTTGTCACATGACTTTTGCAGATAGATTTTGGTTGGTTTGATTAGATTTTTCAGACCAGAACAAACAGACTACAGGTCTGAAAAGACTAAAAGACTCAGGGTGGAGATCTTGATGTTATCTGTTTCAGATCAAACATGAACATTGTCCATGACTGAATATTTAGCTGAGAATTGCGATGATTAATCTGGACATGCTGCAGTCTTTGCAGCCAGTTTGCACAAACACACAACTGAGGCAGAAAAGTGGGAAGTATTTTTTGATAAAAGCATGACAGCTGTGGGATGCAGCATTAATCCATGTGTTTTGGCACAGCATGTTTGAACAATCTGTGTATGAGAAGCAGAATCATTTCCACAAACCATATTTCTAATAAATACTTCAAACTTTCTGGCTTCAGTTTGGTCAAAACTGTTAACTTTTACATCAGATTTTTATTTGGTGGCTTAGATGTTCTTTATCATGTCTGTTTGATTTATTGAGAGAAATGAATTCATGCAGCTTACGTCACACCAAAGCACTTCAGCAGCATCACATCACCTGACTGTTATGGTAGGTGATGCAGGAAATGATGCCAGACCATGAGACAGGAAGAGACAGGAAGACATGGAAAAAAAAACAGGAAGGGATGGGAAGACATGGAAAAAAAACATGAAGCAACGGGAAGAGACAGGAAGAGAGAGGAAGAGAAGGAAAGAGAGTTGAAGAGACATGAAGAGACAGGAAGACATGGAAAAAAAATGAAGAGATGGGAAGAGACAGGAAGAGAGAGGAAGAGATGGAAAGAGACACAAAGAGACCAGAGGAGATGGGAAGAGACATGAAGAGATAGGAAGACATGGAAAAAAAGATGAAGAGCAGGAAGAGACAGGAAGAGATGGAAAGAGGCATGAAGAGACAAAAAGAGACAGGAGGAGACTGAAAGAGACATGAAGAGACAGGAAGAGATGGGAAGAAACAGGAAGAGATAGGAAGAGACATGAAGAGACAGGAAGAGAGAGGAAGAGATGGGAAGAGACATGAAGAGACATGAAGAGATGGGAAGAGACATGAAGAGATAGGAAGAGAGGAAAAGAGAGGAAGAGGCAGAAAGAGACATGAAGAGATGTGAAGAGATGGGAAGAAAAAAAAAAAAAAAANAAAAAAAAAAAAAAAAAACGATCCAAGTTGTTTGTTCTGATTAGCTGAGAAGAAACAAACAAATTTCCTCTCGAGGACAATAAAGTTTACTTTACTTTACAGTTATCAAAACGAAAAGGAGCCAGAAATCACGGTCGCCATGTTTGCTGATGTATTGGTACAGGTGTTATGACTCCTCCCCCTTGTTTCCTCTCACTCATTTTTTTTTTTTTTTTTNTTTTTTTTTTTTTTTTGCTGTCATTGGTTCATTGACAACACATTTGACACTGTGACTTGGACTCGCTGACAGGTATTTAACCTGCTAGACATGTCGCAAGTGTTTGCATCACATCAGGCCTTTGAAGAGTTTTTGGATGTTTGGTCAGCGAGTGTAAAATCAAGGTGAACTGGCCTTTACAGAGCCTCCGCCCCAATTAACTGGCATCAAAGGCTGTTATACCATGTGGGAGTAATTTAGTGTAGCACTTAGAAAGTAACGTTTAGCCGCTCTGTGTATGTATGTGTGTGTGTGCGCGCGCTTCTCTAAAGTCTATTTAAAGTCATGTGAGCACCAGGAAAAAAGAAGGAATAGCATCTTTCAGGCCTGTTTCACCTCCAGCAAACACCTTCCAATTATTGCCTGAGCAATTTCTTCAGGTCAGGAGCAACACAATTAGAGAAGAATCATCCTCCTCCTTCTCCGTCTCATCTTACTCGCTGCCCCATGAGCTACACCGGCTCACACAGAAACGGCCAAACAGGAACCCGCGACGGCCATAGAGAAACCTCCAGCACAAAACAGCAAACATCAGGCTGAGATGTGTAGACGAGTGTTGCGGACGAGCACAGATGACGATAAAAGCAATGATGAAACTCTCTCTGTTTCACAATATAAAGACATTTCAGTTTCTAACAGAGACATTTAGACAACCTGCTCAAGTCACATTGTCCCAAATTCTAGCCCACAATGTTCCACAATGTTCCACAAGGCCCAACAAATAACGCCATTAGTCAAAAGCAGCCTCAGTAAATCTGCAGGCTTTCCATCCGATTTTGTCGTGTCCATTTATTTTCTCTTCAGCCAGGAAAAATGTGAGTTTGCAAAACAGGATTTGAGTGTTTGAGTTTTAGAAGGTTCATTCTCAGTCCACATCATGACCTCCACAAACGTAAAACACAGCTTTACCCTCTAAAATGACTCATTACTCACCAAAGCCCGCTGAGCAATGTGTTTGTCACCAAACACAATTCACAAAATACAGCAAAAAGCTTGTGCATTTTCACATACGTGGTTTGGTTAATTGGTCATGGCACAATGCTTAGAGGAGGTTAGATTATTTTATTATTATTCATTATTATTTGTTATTAGATTATTTAGATTATTTCGATGTGTTCTCTGTCTCCAAACCAGCTATGGAGTGCTTCATTTGTGTGTATGTGTCAGTGCACTTAGCTGTAAATGCACATTTATGCTTGTGATCTGTGTGTGTATGAGTGTGTGTGTGTGTATCTGACTGTGTGCACGTATGCATCTGTGTGCGTGTGTGTGTGTGTGTGCGTGTGTGTGATTAATCCTATAACCCAGCGAGATGCCAGCAGAAGGGCCAGTTTAATCCAATAAATTGGAAGTGATTCTGCCCTGTAAATAGGATGGACAACTATATAGATCAGCTCAGAGTTATAACTCTAGTTCTAATCAGATAAAAAAGAAGACAAAACGGAGGAAAGGAGGGAGAAGAGACAAACAAGAAGAGGAGGAGAAGAAGTGAAACGAAAAGGGAAAACGAAGGAGGGAAAGTGGAGGAGGCTAATAATCAATTTTTAGAGACAGAGAGAATGAAACAGAGACAGAGAGAGAGAGAGAGAGAGAGAGAAAGAGAGAGAGAGAGGGAGAGAGAGAGAATGAAGTGTTTCCACTCTTCCTGTGACAGCTTGGCCTCTTCTGCTGAAATCTAAATTAAAAGCCTTGTTGGTGTGTGTCAGTGTGAATGTGTGTGAGTATGTTTGAAGGAAGACAAAGAAAAGAAGGAGGGATGAAGAAAGGAGAGGAGAGGGGCAGTGGCTTCTCATCTTCATCTCTCCTGTGCTTGGTTTCCTGTCTGGTGACCATTTTAGGAGACGTCAGCATCAGTTCTCAGACCAAAAAAGTGATGACTATAAACGATATCAACTGTAAACAGGGATAATGGGGCACAGTTTCACTTTCACTTTTCTTTGTTGAGCGTTGACATGGTGACTGACTTGGGTGAGATTCATAAAACACAGTGCCAGAGTTAATGTGTCAGTAAGGGCAAATATTGTTACACAGCCACGTTCCTCATTCATAAATGTCTGTTATCATCTTTTACCATTCATCTCTAAAGAGGCATTACTGCAGTATTTCCTTATTAACATGACAGGAAATGATTCATTAAACACACTGACACACTCAAATGAAGATGAGTTTCAGTCTGATGGTAAACGTCATCAGTATGAAATCTGGTGATGTTTAAGCTGTATTTGTCTCATGTGTTAGTGATCAATAACTTTGATAGATTAAAACACTCAGTGATCTGTTTTACTAAAGAGGCACTGCCACAAAGTTTTAATTTAAAAGATTTAAAAGAGTTTATTTTGTCTTAATAAAAAGTTGTAACCCTAATTTTAAAAGACTTTAATTTGTTTTAATAAAAAGTTGTTATCCTAGTTTTAAAAGACTTTAATTTGTTTTAATAAAATGTTGTAATCCTGGTCTTAAAAGAGTTTAATTTGTCTTAATTAAAAGTTTTAGTCCTGGTTTTAAAAGGGTATAATTTTTCTTAAACAGTTTTACTCCTGGTTTTAAAGAGTTTAATTTGTTTTAATAAAAAATTGTAATACTGGTCTTAAAAGAGTTTAATTTGTCTTAATAAAAACTTGTAACCTGGTCTTATAAAAGTTTTATTTCTCTTAGTAAAAAGTTGTAATCTTGGTTTTAAAAGAGTTTGATTTGTCTTCATAAAAAGTTGTAATCCTGGTCTTAAAAGAGTTTAGTTTTTCTTAATAAACAGTTTTACTCCTAGTTTTAAAGAGTTTAGTTTTTCTTAATAAACAGTTTTACTCCTAGTTTTAAAGAGTTTAATTTTTCTTAATAAACAGTTTTACTCCTAGTTTTAAAGAGTTTAATTTTTCTTAATAAACAGTTTTACTCCTGATTTTATAGAGTTTATGGTCGGAACAGACCTGAGATCTTCTGGTAGTTTGTTCCAGAGAAACTAGATGCTGCCTCACCGTGCTTTATTTGGACTCTGAGAATAGAAAGCAGAAGCAGATGAGCTGAGAGGTCTGGAGGCTTCACACCAAGAATCATATCAGAGATGTATTTTACTGTATTTTTTGCAGAGCTTTATAAACCACTCAGAGTATTTAATATCAGTCATGTGACAGCAGCAGAGGTCAGGGATCTGAGGATGGAGTGATGCTGATGCTTTCTGAGTTTTAGTCAGAACTCGAGCAGCAGCATCTGAATGAGCTGCAGCTTTTTAACAGGCCTGTAAAGACGCCATTACAGAGTCCAGTCTGCTGAAGAGAAATACAGTGACTTAATGTTGATCTCTTTAACATGGAGCTCTAAAGTACAATTTATGTTTCTTTGCTGGTTTAACATGTCAGTTTCTCTTTAACAGCAGATGAATCAGGGTAAAACGTGACTCTTAAATATGAAGCAGCTCATTAACTCGCTGATCTTCATGTTTACCTGAAACACACCTGGCAACAATGTGTCATAACGGGACAATGATGTAGCTTCAGTTCTCACACTCATTCACTCACATATATTGTGAGGCTGTGAAGTTACCGTGACTTTTTATGAATCCTGCCCTTTGAGAGAGAAATTCAAACCTTCAACACCTCAACATACCTGGCAGGAAATGGGTGTGCCTGGTGGAGTAGCGGAGTCGGACAGTTATGTATTTGAGGGGTGGAACAGTTTCCCCACCTTCTGATTGTCCCACAGGCATTTTGGAGGAAACAGACTGGGAACTTTACACCTGGTCGTGTTTTTCCTGAGGCTTTTTGCTGTGAGGAATGATGCCAACATCCTAAAATGTTCACTGTAATCCTGATATGGAGTCAAGATTTAACACACACATCTCTTTAGAATTAAGATCACTCCTTCACCAGTCACTCCTCTCCTCCCTCCCTCCCTCCCTCGCTCTCTCTCTTTCTGTCAGTGGTGATGGATGTTGCCTGTGCTTCAGACTGAAAAGGGAATAGACTGTTCCCTCTATGCGTTTCACAGCAATCTGCAGCTGTCAATACACACACACACACACACACACACACACTTACACACGCACCTCTCTAAAGCTGTCATGTCTCTATCAAGCAACCTGCATCAGAGATGAGAGAACACAAAGAAAAAGTCCATGTTAGCTGCAGACAACTTACATTTGTGCATTAAGACTTTTTAAAGTCTGATTTTTTTCTGCCTGCAGCATTCTTGCTGCTGTTTTGAGTTTCAGCTTTTACATTTAGACACAGTGGGGCAGCATCAGAGAAACACTGGCATCCTCATCCTCATCTGACCTCTAACCTCCCTGTACATGGGAGTACATGGGAGTAAAGACAAGAAGCTAAAGAAGCTATTATGGCTTGATGCAAAATGCACCAAAGCCCTTCAAATCATCTCTGTGGACACACATCAACAGCCACTTTGCTACATAGACTCTGGCAGCATCACGTTATCAGCAGCGAAATCCGTTTTACACGTGAAGTGATGTAAAAAAAAGTCTAGGGAGATATTTAATATCATGTGACGGCAGGCTGTAACTTACTAATTCTCAAACTGCAGAAGTGGATTCACCAACATGCTTAATTCAACTTGACAGTTACTAAAACCAGCCAGGCTGTTACAGGCCTCGACACACGTGAGGTGTTGGAGACGTGTTGACACTGGACACACTTCACACACAGACATTTAAAAACTTCAGCACTCAACCTCTCTCTGTCCTTCAAATCATCAATTACTGGGGCAACTGCTGTATGTTCTCAGAGGTAATAACTGAAGCATTTTTCATTGCAAAACGCAAACCTGGTGCTGCCATGAGCAACATGATGCCATGGAGCAGAGTCATGACTGCATTTTAGGCAACATGTCCACTTCAACATGTTCCTTCAACATGTCCACTTCCACATATTCACTTCAACATGTCCACTTCAACATGTTCACTTCAACATGTCCTCTTCAACATGTCCATTTCAACATGTCCTCTTCAACATGTTCACTTCAACATGTCCTGTTCAATGTGTCCACTTTAATATGTCCACTTCAACATGTCCTCTTCAACATGTCCATTTCAACATGTTCACTTCAACATGTCCATTTCCACTTAAACATTTCACTTCAACATATTCACTTCAACATGTCCATTTCAACATGTTCACTTCAACATATCCACTTCAACATGTCCATTTCAACATGTTCACTTCAACATGTCCACTTCAACATGTTCACTTCAACATGTCCATTTCAACATGTTCACTTCAACATGCCCTTTTCAACATGTCCACTTCAATATGTTCACCTCAACATATTCCTTCAACATGTCCTCTTCAACATGTCCACTTCAACATGTTCACTGCAACATGTCCACTTTAATATGTCCACTTCAACATGTTCCTTCAACACGTCCACTTCAGTACGTCCATTTCAATACGTCCACTTCAACATGTTCACTTCAACATATTCCTTCAACATGTCCACTTCAACATGTTCACTGCAACATGTCCACTTTAATATGTCCACTTCAACATGTTCCTTCAACATGTTCCTTCAAAATGTCCACTTCAGCATGTCCACTTCAATATGTCCACTTCAACATGTACACTTCAACATATTCTCTTCAACATGTCCACATCACCATGTCCTCTTCAACATGTCCACCTCAACATCTTCTCTTCAACATGTCCATTTGAACATGACAGTCATGGGTTTTACACCCAATAGTTTTTACACGCAGTAGTTTTTTTCTGCTGTTGTGCAGCTAATTTCTCTGCAGTCCTGATGTGATGGAGGAGACACACTCGTCTCTCTCAAATGCAAATGTTTCATCTCAGACTAAAATTAAATTGTGTTAACAGTTAGTGAATCCATCCTTTGCCCTTCCTGTTCCCTCCTTTCCTCTCTCTCTCTCTCTCTCTCTCTCTCTCTCTCTCCCTCCCTCTGTCGCTCTGCCGACTGCTGGCTTTTATGAACGCAGCACGAAGTGATGCTAGAGATGTGAAATTGAAAAGCCAGTCAGCTGTTTAAATATCCCATTTATTGTCACTTGCTAATGAAAACAATCTTTCACTGTTAAATCTGAATAGGCACAATTGCATTTAAAAATACATAAACCAAGAGAGCTTGACAAACGTGAGATGAGAGGGAAGGACAGTCAGAGGCAGGCGGGGGGGAGGGCAAAAGAGACAAGTTGANGAGAGGGAGAGAGAGAGAGAGAGAGAGAGAGAGAGAAAGAGACCATGTGCTGCTCATTACAAACTCATATAAACCCATACAAACCCATATAAACCCATACAAGCCCACACAAACCCATTCAAACCCATATTAACCCATTCAAACCCATATAAACCCATTCAAACCCATATAAATCCACTCAAACCCATATAAACCCATACAAATCAATAAAAGCCCATATAAAGCCATTCAAATCCATTCAAACCCATGTTACAAACCCATACAAACCCATTCAAACCCATATAAACCATACAAACCCATTTAAACCCCATTCAAATTCATATAAACCCATACAAACCTATTCAAACCCATATAAACCCATACAAACTGATACAAACCAATATAAACCCATAAAAACCCATATAAATCCATTCAAATGAATATCAACCCATATAAACCCATACAAACCCATATAAACCCATACAAACCCATATGAACCCATACAAAACCATTCAAACCCATATAAACCCATTCAAACCCATACAAACCCATATAAGCCCATATAAACCCATACAAACCCATGCCCTGACCTGAACAGGACTTTGACCCTAAAAACAGAAGTTCTTACTCACATATATGTATTTACATACAGTACATGCACACAAACATACAGACAGTATATGTGTATCAACTTACACAATTGTACTGGTGAAAATACTTGTGAAACTTTATCTTTCTGCCATTTTAAATTCCTTCACCACTTTATGATTGTGTGGTAGCCATAGTAACCTGTGGATGTGTATAGATGTGGAGGAAATGCTATGTCTCCATTTTACCAGCTGTGTGGTCATGGCAGCGTTATGGATTTGAGTGTGTCGTCATGCTGCACCACAGACTGTGATATGATGCAAGCTGGTGCTGCACACGCTCCATGTTAAAGATCAATAGCTGTGGTTAGAGAAGGTTGAGTGGTCTGCAGCCTGGGGAAATAACCCCATGTTCAAGAGCTAAAAATATGGTTTAAAAAAAAAGAAAAGAAACAAAAACATTGAATAAAGAGGCAGGAAGTTTAATTGTGGAATAACCTCAGTGCAGGAAAGTGAAATATCAAACCAAGAGGCTCCTCATGATTCTCTGAAGCTGCACCCTGAACACAGAGAAATCACGAAGAAATGTGCACCAATGATTCCACTTTCTCATTGTTGGTTCACAGTTTTTCAAAATTTTTCTTTGAGCAACAGACAATCATGTTGCTGTCCCAAAACATTAAGAGATGAACACATTCCTCATTGCTTTTTGTTTTGTGTCAGGGCAGACAGTTCACATCTGACAAGGACCAAAATAGTAAATAAAATGTATTTTTAAAATGAATAATAAAGTGAGTCTCATGAGTTTCATTCATGAATGTAGTTTTGTGACTGCAAAACTGGGCTCCATGCCCGATTCATAAAATATGCTGACATGCGATCAGTAACCAAAACCAATGACTCAGTTATTGAAACAAGGGTCTCAAATTTACCTGCACTGCACAAGATACAAATGTGTAAAATTAGAAGTTTCTATGTGTTACTGGTGTTTTGTAATGAATAAAACAATTATTATTATTGTATATATATTATTTATTATTATTAGGGCTGGGAAAATTAATGCATTAATTTTTGTGATTAATGTGGACTGTTTAACGCATTAAAAAATTAACTCTATTATGCAGTATCCATTTTTTCACTTCCTGAGGCTATTTTTGTTTTTCCCCTACTTCATGTGGCTAACGTTGTATGCTCAGACTAATGATGAAGGAAAAAGATCAGCCTTTTAGATGTAAAGTTGTGCTTTAAAAAGTTAGCAATGGCTCTTGTTGAAACCAGACAAACTCAGTCTCTCAGCAGAGTGTCGTTTTAACTTTATTCATCAAAAACACAGAAACAACTAAAAGAACTTCACAGCCTTTTAGCCTCACTTTACCTTTACTGTGCATGATACATTCAAGCTAATGTTAACTAACACTACACAAACAGGATTCAGTCTTTTCAGAATAAGATGAACTTCCCCTTAAAGTCATACTTTCAGAATAAGATGATTTTCTTACAACAATAACATGTCAACCTTGACCAGTTTCCACCTTGTGTCTGAAGCATGAATAACATGCAAACATTTTTTAACATATCAACCAAGCTAGTTTCTGCTCTGAACTCAATAAAAGTGTTAGTTAACCCAAAAGAANTTTTAACATATCAACCAAGCTAGTTTCTGCTCTGAACTCAATAAAAGTGTTAGTTAACCCAAAAGAAAGTGTATCATGAAAATAAGTAAAATGACTCCATTATAAAATAAAGTTACTCCTTTAAGATAAAATAAATCCAATCAATTCATTTGTTGTTCTCTTGTTTCTGTGACAAACTAAAGAAACAGTTCAATAAAGCAGATAAACGTACTGTAATAACTGGTAACCACAAACTAAACTTGTCACACTCTTTAGAAAAAAACAAAAGTAATATGCACGTTTTGCAAAGATGAATTTAATTATAACAGAAGTAATTTGCCTTTGATGTATCACCTGAAACACCAGGAAACAGCAGGTGCTACTAAAAAGCATCAGGATGCTCCACTGGTCTACTTTACTACAGTGAGATACTAGAAGTTATTAGCCAAACACACACATGATAACGTAACATAATAAAAATAATAATAATAATCATCATCATCATCATCATCATCATCATCATCATCATCATCATCATCATAATAATAGAGAGGCTTTNAATAATAATAATCATCATCATCATCATCATCATCATCATCATCATCATCATCATCATCATCATCATAATAATAGAGAGGCTTTAGCTAAATGTAAGATAAAAACTGTCCTGTTAACACAGCAGAAGATGATGGCTGAGAGAATCATCTTCTGTTGATTGAGCCTTTTTGAAGGCATTTAAATTCAGATTTTACTTGCTAAAGTAATATTTTTGTTGGAAATTAATAAATACAGGTTATAGTCTATGTTTAAAAAAATGCCACTAAACAAATATTATCTAAAATATACTTCCTTTCATTGATTCTACATTCAGCTGGTGATTCACTATATAATGATTACAAGTTTACAAGTTTCTGCAATTAATCGCAATTAATCACAATTAATCAGAAAACTGTGCAATTAATTAGTTTTTTTTAATCGATTCACAGTTCTAATTATTATATAAGCATCAAGCAGACTTCTGTTTGCTGTGCATCGCTAAACCCTCTACAGATGATCAGTTAAAGAAAGCTGATCATCTGCTGACGTGATGAATGCTGATTTTGTAATGTCAATAAATTTGAATCGGTTCGAGTAGGACACACACATACACGCACACACAGATGCACACACAGTATACTGTTTCTCAGAGATTAGTCATGGTTTAGTTGCCGTAGGACCTCTACAAGAAACCAGCCACCATGTCTGTACCCAAACATAGAAGTGTGTGTGTGTGTGTGTGTGCATGCATGTACATGGGACAGGCCCCTGGCTGTCTCTGTCTGACCTGCAGGCGTGACAGATGTTGCTCTATCCTCCAAATTAAACACACACACACACACACACACACATATTTTAAGAAATTCTATATTTGAATCTATCTATCTATCTATCTATAATTAATTTGTCCTCATCATTTCTTTCCTCTCAGCCTGTATTCTGCCTGTTTTTATTTTTTCTATTCATATTGTCTTTATTTGCCTTGGCTTTAGTTTTTCTTATTCATCTTCTTCCTCCTCCTTCTCTCACTTTCAGCCTCCAGCTTTACACAGCATGTCATTAAGGTCTGAGCTGATGTATGAGGCCATGTTTTGTTTACAGCCTGGCCGGAAGGCGTATGGAAAACACATAAAGCTGCCACTGTTGTTTTTATTTCATACACTGAAGCTCATTGGCTAATGCGTGTCTGCTGGGAGGAAGCTATAACCTCTGAAACAGGAAACAGATCATGACCTCCTCATGGGTCATACACAGTTAAACCAGATTCAACTCTGCATCTAGCTTTAGTCATTTGTGGCTAAAGGTGATGTATTAATGTTGCTAATGTTAATGCTTTTTCATAATAGTATTTTTTTTTTTTTACTTAAATTTGTGAGACGTTGTGTTTGTGAGAAGAGTTATATTAAAGGAGGGAGACTGAATTTCCAGACAGTATTTCATTAGTTCAGTAGTATGTTTTGTTAAACTAGAAATGCATTTCCTGTAGGAAATGCGCTGTGATCGCTGCTAGCTGAAGGTTTCTCAGAAAAGCTTTAACAGAAGCTAAAAAGCTCAAAACTTCACTCAGCAGTTAGCTACGCTAAGAGTGTGTGATTCAGATATAGGGAACAAATTTATAGAAAATGTTTGTCTAAAATTATACGGAAGGATGAAAGAAAAGAGAAGAAAGAGAAAAGAAGGAAAGACAAAGAATGAAGGGATGGCAGACTGAAGTAAGCAGGGTCGGTTTGGGATCCTAATTTTTATCGGGACTTTAAGGTGGGTGTGTGTGTGTGTGTGTGTGTGTGTGNCGGTTTGGGATCCTAATTTTTATCGGGACTTTAAGGTGGGTGTGTGTGTGTGTGTGTGTGTGTGTGTTTGGGGAGGTGGGGGTAGACGAAAACGCCAGTGATGCCAGAGGTAAGGCGAATAAGTCTGTAATTGCCCACTGTTTTCCGTGCCAAGAAAATTATGAAAGACAAAACTTATGTTTGCTTAGTTACTTTTAATTAATATTAATATTACACTGTGCAGTGAAAAGGCCACCGACCAGCCCACCAACGGCTGCAGCCCACCGTGAAAAGTCTCGCCTCTCCCGATGGCCAATCTGACCCTGGAAATAAGAAAGGAAAAGACAAAGAACTAAACCTGCATGAAAAAGAGCTGTGTGTGTCTCTTGCTAGGGTGGTTGCTATGGTGTTGGGGCGGTTGATATGGTGTTCTAGGTGGTTACTTGGGTGGTTGTTATGGCTTTCTGGGTGGTTGTTAACGTGGTTGCTATGGTATTTGAGACACTCGATATGGTGTTCTTAGTGGTTGCTATAGGGTAATTAATCTGAAATGTTGGTACCAAGGTGTCGCTTGAAAGAATCTTCTAAGGATCAACATGTAGCCATAATCTCATGGCTACATGTTGATCATTTTCTGTGTGATAAGAGAGAGAGAGAGAGAGAGAGAGAGAGAGAGAGAAGGAAGTGAAGGCAGTGATGATTGCGGTCTGCCTGCCAAATTCGCCTCCGTTTGCCAGCAGCAGAGACGTCTTGGATCAGCTGTGCACGCCATGAGGCACGGAGACGATCAGTCAGAATGAGCTTTATCTGCGGGATAGTCGAGCTAAACTGCAGGGCAGCTGGAGCGCGGCGACGGTTACAACGTGGTTAAATAACCTGGCTCAGACCTGCAAAAATACATCATCAGACTCTTAACACTGTTTCAACTTTCACACAAATCCAACAGTGTGGCTGTTTCCCATCCAAACTGACTCTCTTAACAACATGAACATATAAAAACAAAAAAATAGATTATGGGGAGGATAAAATAGCAAAGAGACACACAGGAAATAAGAATAAATAACCTAAGACTAAATGACAAAATAAAAGCTGTAAAATCTAGCTGTTGTCTAACTGCAATTTTGATCATTTAGAAGTTTTGACTTATGTTGCATGATTTCCCAAGACATCAAGAAAGTGGGTGGCATATGGTTATAACCTGGGTTACATGCAGACTGATAAAGGTTGGGCTGTGGCTATACGCTGGGTCAGCAGCGGTTAAAGTGCAAACGTCAATAAATGTATGACAGTGGGAAAGTCTCAGAGGGGCTGTAAATGAAAAGCTCGTCCGCTTTCATTTCTCCATCAACACAAGGCCCCGGACACAAAGCCTAACACTAAAACACACACACGCACGCACGCACGCACACACACACACACACACACACACACACACACTTGTCAACACCATGACCAGTTCATCGCTCCCATGGGGCCAGTTATGAACCTGCAAGGCCAGCACTTATAGATCACTGCTCCAGCTCTCTCCACACACACACACACACACACACACACACACACACACACACACAAATTCAAACACACACACAAACAATACCAACACACACACACAGACAAACACATCTACACAGACACAAACACACACCTACACACACACACACCACACACACACAAATACAAATCTACACAGACACACATATACACAAACACACACACACAAAACACAGTTACACAAACACACACAGAGAGACTAACACAAGCACATACCTGCGCAAATACGCAACTACACAGTCACCACACACCTACAAAAACACACCTGCACTTACACACAGGTCATATGAGTGGACAAACACTGTTTCTCATGAGACCTGACTAGAATGTGTTATTAGCAGGTTTAAGCTAAAACACTCCACTAGCTAATGTTAGCAGGCTTAAACTAAAACACTCCACTAGCTAATGTTAGCAGGCTTAAGCTGAAACACTCCACTAGCTAATGTTAGCAGGTTAAGTTAAAACACTCCACTAGCTAATGTTAGCAGGTTTAAGCTAAAACACTCCACTAGCTAATGTTAGCAGCAGGTTTAAGCTAAAACACTCCACTAGCTAATGCTAGCAGCAGGTTTAAGCTAAAACACTCAGCTAGCTAATTTTAGCAGCAGGTTTATCATGAAAACATGTTTTCTGTACTGGTGCTTTGTGTTAGTTTACGATATAAACATGTCGCCCCATCCCTTCTAAAAAGACAGCTAAAATATTATTTCTCATTAAAGCTTGTCTTAATTCTATCAAAAATAACCAACAAAAGTATCATCACATTCCTTAGCAGGGCAGTATAAATCGACTGCAAAAATAAACTGTAGGAATTAAATTGATAGTTGATAAATATTTTAATATAATATTTGAAATATTATATTAAAAATATGAAATAATTAAATCTCATATCACTTATCTTAAATCCATCCATCCTCCATACCCACTTTCCCTAATCAGGGTCACGAGCAGCTGGAGACTATCCCAGCAGTCATTGGTCACAGGCTGGACAGGTCGCCAGCCAATCACAGGGCTGATACACACACACACACACACACACACACACACACACACTGCACCGGACTCCTGTGTGTCTGTAAGCTGCTGCATCTTTCTGCTTCTCCTCTTAACATGGAGCTGTAAATCAGAGTTTATGTTTCTCTGCTGCTTTAATGTGTCAGTTTTTCTGTATCAGCAGATAAATCAGCATAAATCAGATCATTAACACACTGATCTTCATGTTTACCTGAGACTCACCTCACGATAACATGTCAGTAATGACATAACAATGCTCTGATTAACCTAAAGGAGCTTTATGAGTGGTTTGTGCTTATGTAGCATCATGCCATGTAGTTAGTGTGATATTTTTTTTAAATTCCGCCCAGTTTGTCTGTTGGTCCTTAATGTGTTGTAATGTGAAATAATACATATTTTAATTGTAGCTAACTTTAATTGTTGAACCTTTTTGTATGATGTCAGTGCCTTCAGTATGAGAAGCTGAAGATTTTGTTGATTTTATGAAGCTGTGAAATGAAAACATAAATGGTGTTCATCATGTCCACTATTTAAAGCCCATGGAATTATAGACAGACAGTGAGACATCATTTGCATTCTGAAAAGTAATCAAGGGAGACACTCATAATTTCAATGATAAGCTGACAAACGAGAGAGAGAGAGAGAGAGAGAGAGAGAGAGAGAGGGAGAGAGAGGGAGGGAGAGGGAGTTGATGAATAGAAAGTGTGTGTAATGAAGATAGATGTTGGTGTAAACAGTATGAGGCCCTGCAGTGCTGCTGTGTTCGAGGGGAAGCAGAATTATTAATAATTAAGCATATTAATATTGATGATTAAGAGCTTGATATTAATGGTTATTTCTCTAATTAACATCGGTAGGAAGCAATATGCTGCAGATTAATTTTACAAATGCAAATCAAACCGTGAGTCTGCGAAGACGGCAATGTAAGCGTTTTTGCAGACTGTGTGTGTGTGTGTGTGTGTATGCACTGACACGCTACACACACACACACAGACACACACACACACACACTGTAACCCGTGTGTTGAGGCCTGAGGGTGTGTTTGCTGCTACATAACCTACATACAGACTAACATCGTATAATGGTGGCACGTCAGCAACCTGTCAAACAGCTACCAGAGATCTTTGAGGAACATCAGCAGATGTGATGAAGATGTGAGGAAAGCAGCAGCTCTCAGAGACGAGACGCCATCCAGGCTGTTTGTTCTGTTTCATCAGACTAGGCTTCATTTCCTGCCTTTGGTTTCTGCAGGTCTGAGCACAGAAATCACACCAAAACAACCAGACTGTGACGTTAGAGCAGGAGAGCTCAGTGTGTGGCAGCACGTCTTCTTCACATCATGTGAAGCAACATGTAAGTTCTCCACACGTTGTCTTGAAGTCAGATTCAGCTTCTGCTGTCATAGTTTTGTTCTTTATGGATCAAATGATGCTATANTTGTCTTGAAGTCAGATTCAGCTTCTGCTGTCATAGTTTTGTTCTTTATGGATCAAATGATGCTATAATGATATTCATCATTGTTCATCTGATTTACTTTGACACCATAGAAACTACTTCCTGTTTGGATTTTCTTTCTCCGCCCCCAGACAT
>VXCM01004202.1:0-69457 GCA_014773175.1 Lucifuga dentata
TATGAGCTGTTTTGAGTGGGCAGGGATGCTATGTTAATGAGGTGCTGCTCTGATTGGCTGCCTGATCGCTTGGGTTCCAGAGGATGGTATAAACCATGAATATGGAGAAAAAAAAACACCAACATAGCAGGCATTTCAGGAGAACCCCTGCAGGATCCCATGTAGTGAGACCGTACATGTTCGATCCCAAATCAGACCCACCACCACAGACTCAGTAAATACTGCGGTATTTTCACTGCCATTTTAAGACTCCCATACATTCCACTGCTTTGAAAAAAAAAGAAGTAACCCATTTAGTTCATTTTCAATTTTCAGCGCCCACGTTCCTCAAATAAAAGACTAAAAAAAGTAATTAAAATTAAAATACTAAATGTGTAATCAGTACTTAGGACAACGGAGCTACAAAACAGAAAGTGTCTCCAACATACAGCGGCAGCAGCTGTGTCGCAGAACAGAAACAAGCCGGGACAATACAAATAAACAGTAAATGAATGGTTCATACAGCAGGCGTTACAACATAATATTACAGAAATGTCTGTAGTAATATCCTACATATTCATGAATATGGGTACATTTTATTAACCTACAGTATAATGAAATATAAGGTGACAGACACCTCCGTGCTGCCGTGCACAGAGCTTCAGGGAGCCGCAGAGGACAGACGGGCGGGCGGCGTNCCTCCGTGCTGCCGTGCACAGAGCTTCAGGGAGCCGCAGAGGACAGACGGGCGGGCGGCGTCTGAATGAAAACACACATATCTCCGTATGTCACGCAGACATGCTCACGGGTAAACATGTTAAGTACCATAAAATACCATATCCTATTCGCTTTCTCTCCACACAAGGCAACTGATTTATCAACAAAGCTCCATAGACTGTCAAAATCAAAACAATGAGCTAACAAGCCAGTAGCACACACGTTAGCAAAGGGCGACATGTTATCAGGCCTGAGTGTACCTTACTCGGAATAAACTGTAAATATTATCACAAAGTGGCAACACTTACGGATTGCACATTTGCTGTTGTTGGGTCACGTACAGTTGGTATGGATCCATCTTTAAGGATCAGTTTAGAGGCTAAGCCAGCATTGTACTGTCCCTCGTTCTTGAAGCAGTCTGAGGCGAAGTGATCAGTGCAGACAAACAAATTAGCAGAACTGCTGCCTGAATGTTGTTAGCATAAATAAAATCTAACCACTGTTTTTGTTTGTTCCTTTGATGCTGGCAGGGGAAACAGACATTTGTGTCTGTCTCTGCAGCCAACAACACAACAGTTGGCATGTCTACTTCTAACCTTTGACATCTCCGAGTTGAGTGAAGTAAAACAATGGTGGCTGTAGGCACTGATAGCAGAGAGGAGTGGGAGTGGTTCTCCGCCTTGGAGGTGGGCATTAGGCAGATGACTCCTGTTATGACGTAGAAACAGGAGCAAAATCAAAAAGGCTTGTAGAAACACATGCTTAACTAAAATGTGGGCTATGGAAACAATGCAG
Organism: Lucifuga dentata; assembly: GCA_014773175.1. Classification (NCBI taxonomy): domain Eukaryota; kingdom Metazoa; phylum Chordata; class Actinopteri; order Ophidiiformes; family Bythitidae; genus Lucifuga; species Lucifuga dentata. The sequence goes on from VXCM01004202.1 coordinate 1,492, forward strand.
AGGTTTTGGCTTTCCAAATTCTCAGGTTTGATAGACTGAAGGATGACNGGGCTATGGAAACAATGCAGAGGTTTTGGCTTTCCAAATTCTCAGGTTTGATAGACTGAAGGATGACTGTAGTATATATGCATGGGCAAGGAAAAACGTGTTTTTCATGACATGGGACCTTTAAAAGACCATACCGACCGTTTTGCATGTTTGAGCTAATATATTCAGTTTTCATACACGTAATGTTACTGACAATCATTTCCCAAAGCATACTGCTGGAACAATGAATTAAAAAAATTTTTTCCTACCTTCCAGACCATCATTGGTTTCAGTTCATTCTGGTACGCTATTAAAATCAACTTGTTGATACTTGAAATGTTCTTGGGATAGGTCATCATTGCCAACAAGATGTGATTTGGGTTTTTTTCAAAGTTAAGTAATTTTAGCGTTTAAGCACAATAAAGAGCATGGTGTGATCTGAAAAGGCTTCCTAGTGGTGCATTCGAGTGCTATAGTGAAGAACTGACAACAGCAACCATTTTCAGGTGCCTTTTTTTATTGCGCTTAAACACTAAAATTACGTAACTTCAAAAAAAAACCTGAATATACCTCTTGTTTCTTGATAATGGATTACCTATCCCAAGAACATTTCAAGTGTCAAAAAATTGATTTTAATAGCGTACCAGAATGAACTGAAACCAATGGTGGTCTGGAAGGTAGGAAAAACATTTTTTAATTCACCGTTTCCAGTAGTATGCTTTGGGAAATGACTGTCAGTAACGTTACATGTATGAAAATTGAATATATTAGACTCAAGCCTGCAAAATGGCCAGTATGGTCCTTTAAGGCATCACTATGTTTCTTACCACATGCCTGTCGGAAGGTGGCAGAAAGCCCATTTACACCGGTCAATTCTCAAACTCTTTAAAAAAAAAAAAAAAAAAAAAAACTCCGTCCCTATGTCTGCAATCCATGGAGAGAATTGAAAATGAAACTGTCTCTGTATCAATGTATAATTGAGTGGAGATCACAGAAACACTCACAAGACTCTCTTGTAAGTTGAGAATGCTTTCTCAACTTGGTTATATGATTACTTGTGTTGGATTACAAAAACAAAGACACACGCTCGCACATCACCTCCCCTCTCTATGCCAGTGTGGGCATTCAGAAAAGGTGAAAAAAAAAAAACTTGCCTTGCAACCAAGTCAGAAAGGCCGAGTCAAATGAAGCATAGTGTGGCCTTTAGCATCAGGGGTGAGGGGGGGTGGAGACACTGGATAGGTGGGTACACAAAGAACTTTACAAGGTGATGAAGTGTTATCACTTAAGTGTATGCAGCTTGACATTTGTCCCTCACGCACGGGGCCAAATAAGACAGATTAACTGCTTTGTTCACAAGGGAGAAGAAATGGTCTTTATGCTGGAGGCTGCTCAGTCTTTCCCAGAACTGAGAGCTAAAAAAGAGCGCATATGATGAGAGAGAAGATAACGTCATTCAGCTCCAGCAACTGTGAAATTCAGAGCAGTGCAGCAGACGGAAGCAGATAATTGCAAAATAACAGCATTTTTGTGCAGAATAGAATTACAGAGGTGTTGATGATTGCAGCAGCAGTTGTTTGGAGGGAGGAATAGCTTGGATTTTATTTTTTTTTTGTATAATCACTGGTATCACTGATGTGCAATATATACTGTAATTTAAAAAAAAGTTACAGCGTATCACCCAGCCTTTCTTATCTGGTATGAAATTTTCCTTGACAATTTTAAAAGCAGATTTTATGTGAGAATAGGTGTTTAAAAATGACTTTTATTGATGTTACCAGTAACTAGCTCTTCTAATCAAAGGATGTTCTTGCTGCTCTTACTGCTCTCATTGCCACTGAAAGCAGGATCATCTACTTGCTGTGACCTTCATTGCCAAAAACAAAGGTGTATCCTGGGAATCTGCATCACTATTACTGTAGGGTAGGACTTCTTTTTTTTTCACAGTAACTTTTTATAGGTATGAGCCCGCAAGACTTTGAATCTTGATGACAGTATGTCCGCTGGCCGCTGTTCTTCCACCCCTTTGCGTCTTCCCTCGTTCTCGTTCATCATCTTCACTGTTTCCCGTCAAGGGTCATTTTGAAGACAGGTACGCGATGAAGAAGCAGTTTTGACAGCCTCTAGTTAAGTGTAGGACCAAATTTGGTCATGTAGCTGCTATAGTTCAGGGGCACTATCACTGAGTATGAACTCTGCTTTGCCACAAGTTACTGCAGTAGCATAGTTTAAATGTAATTAAGTTGAAGAATGAAGAATGAAGATTGTTTTTGTTTTCTTCTTTTTTTTTTGAGAGGAGTTTCCTTAGTAACTATGTTCTGTATTAATAGCTACAGACCTTGAACATAATAATGAGTACAATGAATAAATATGTATGCAAGGACTCATCATTCCAATCCCTATGACGAGGAAAGGATTCTCCTTCCTTAAAACAGTTTTCAAAGAAGCTCACACTCCCTCCCCATCCCATCCCCCAATCCAGCAGCACATGTTGTGCTACTGATCAAAATAGTTTTCCCATTTTTGGACGTGTGTTTTGAAGACTCATCCTGCTTCCCCTTCTTTCCTCTCCTTCTTTCCTCTTCCTCTTTGCTCAGAAGGGCACCACAGAAGCCCACAGGTTGGTTTATGTGTCTGCCATCACTCGTCGCTGTCCAGCTGGATCTCTTTCGAGCCTCCAGCTTTGTTGCTTTGTATTGTTTTTAACCTGAACTGATTCAAGCTATGTGATGTGAAAAAGTCACCCATCAAATTTGTCTGCTCTGGAATTCTTTATATGGCCCGTTGCCGTAATTCAGGGAGGATAGCAGTCATGAGTTAAATGTACTTGGAACGCCCTTTTTCCAGACATTATTTTGGATATTATTTTTAATTTTTGCCATCAAAACCTTATAGAGGTAATTTTTCAGTCCCAACCTGAGGAGGTGTTTGTACTGGAAAACTGGAAGAATTTTTCCAAAGTAAAATATCCCTTGAAAGCAGATGTAGAGCGGAACACGGTGCAAAGTCCAGTTCTAAAATGCATTTCTTCAAACCAGTCAGCTGACAGGCTTATCAGTGCCGCATACTTCCAGTTTGTCCCCAAAATACACGTGAGAAATCAAAGAAGTCACACTGTTTGATGTACCTTTAAGTTTAGCTACTAAATGACAGTGGCTTTAATAGTTCGTGGCACTTAATTCGTTCTGCAGGAAAAACGAATTTGGGGGATATTTACATTTTATGTTTGTTTTACTGGGAATTACTGCAGTGTTCTGTTCATGGAAAGAATGAGCAACAGTCTGTTTCCATCCTGTGAAGGAGATGAGAAGAACATTAATAACTTTTTGAAAGCATGGCTCTGATATCTCTTCAACAAATAAGCTGAGTTTAATTGATTTATTAGTCTCAAGCACCGTAAATGATTTTTGTCATTTATGTACTGTATGTGTATATCAAAGTGATTTTTTTTTTTTTTTTTTTTTTTTAATTAGCAAATGCCTTTATCTTAGCTTGGAGTACTTACTGTTTTCATGATACAGTGCTCCTATTTCTAGATTTAGAACATTGTGTATCTTGCCAAATCTGAGTATCGCTTATTTGCATGAATCAAATTTTAATTGTTAATTTTTTTAAGCAGGTCCAAGTGAACTATAGGAATATCCATCTGTTGTTCATAGTTACAGGCATTTTTAATTTTTTGGTGTGTTTCGGTTTACAGTTGGTGATAAAGTGCCTGCAGACATCAGATTGACTTCTATCAAGTCAACAACACTGAGGGTAGACCAGTCGATTCTTACAGGTAAAAGCATTTTGAAATGTCTGTGTTTTCTGTTGTGTCTCTTTATGCGATACACCCAATTATAAGCGCTGTTTATACCCAGTAACTGCAAATCTTTCCTGTAGAGATCATACATAAAACTCTATTACGTGTGCTTTTCTATTAGTCTGACTGCATGCGCATTTTCCAAAAGAACAGCTCTCCGACAGACTCGTTGCTTTTGATAAATCCCGTCATGGCAGTATGAGAATAATTTGTCTCCTTTTGAAGCATTGTGCCATCAACGCTCCCCATTGTCAAGACTTCTCAGTCTCAGAACAGAAAGAAGGGGGAATGATGTGGATGAAAGCAAAGATAACTGAATGAATATATTGACGGATAATTGAAACAGTGAGGTTGATGGTTTACGAGAATCTAGTCTTTAAATCTCTCGTCTTGCCTCACTGCCTTAATTGGTAGCAAATTCCATGGGATTATTTTAGTATTTCTGCTATTTTCCTCCTGTCTTCTTTTCCCCATTCATGGCCATACAGCCTATCAAATGCTCCCTGCTTTACGCTATCAGACCAGTGCAGGCCACGCACAGTTGATTACAGGCTCTCTCTCTCTCTCTCTTTCTCACACACGCACACACACACACACTGGAAAGCACTGACAATGCAGCATTTGCTGAATTGTCAGGCCTACTCAGTCAGGCAAAATTGTTTTCCACACACACGCCCCAAGTGTGAAATCAGCCATCACTACTCTCTGATCACAAAATCAGCCATCACTACTTTCTTGTGTAAAGTCTCACTCTCTGATTTCTTTTGCTTCCTTTTCCTGCAGGAGAGTCTGTGTCTGTGATCAAACACACCGACCCTGTGCCGGATCCCCGTGCTGTGAACCAGGACAAGAAGAACATGCTTTTTTCTGTGAGTCACATCACACAGTACCTCTCAGTATTTTCCTCATTTTCTTACTTGCATCCTCTCACCCAAGTCCTCTTTGCATCTCTGAGTGCCCAACCACTCCTATAGAACCATGAGGGTCTCCCACATCTTCTTTTATTGTGTGTCTTATTCGTTCTTATGTCATTCATCTTTTCCTGCCCCTTTTCTGTTTTAGAAAAAGAGCACACACTGCAATTAAAGTGTGTAACTGTGGGAGTGTGGGAGATGAGAGCAAAAAAGAACATCAGACAATGCTGTGGCTGCTTGCATCATTTCCAACATTTGTTTAGAAATTATACCAGCTATGGATCCACTCTTGCTGCGTGTTCCTCTCCCCTTCGTGTCCTTATGACACATCACGTCCGATGAAAGCTGTAATGGAAAATTTATTCTCTTTTTTCTCTGTTTACTGTTCCGCAGGGCACCAACATTGCAGCAGGGAAGGCCGTTGGTGTCGTCGTGGCCGCAGGCGGCAACACGGAGATTGGCAAGATCCGAGATGAGATGGCGTCAACCGAGCAGGAGCGCACGCCGCTGCAGCAGAAGCTGGATGAGTTTGGACAGCAACTGTCCAAGGTATTAATTACATTAAATCATCCTGTAACATTATTTGCTCTCATACTTTTTTCCTGTTTTTAAATTTAAAATCTCAGTGAAAATAGCATGTAAGCTATTTGTGAATAATTGTGTTAATTTCCACCTGTGAATAATTGTCATTAATATTATGACGAAACTTAATCTGTTGTCGTACAATTCAAGGTCATTTCACTGATATGCATTGCTGTGTGGATCATCAATATCGGCCATTTCAACGATCCCGTCCACGGAGGCTCGTGGATTCGTGGGGCCGTTTACTACTTCAAGATTGCTGTGGCCCTGGCGGTAGCTGCTATACCTGAGGGTAATCATAGAACTACAGAAATGCAGCCGTGTGGTTTATGTTTGGCTCTGATGCTCTGGATTTACACTCTTAGAATAGCTGGTTGGAAAAATCTCCACCTCAGGCTTTCAAAAGACAATCATTTTGTGACTGAGTTAATTAGTATAGATGGAGTTTTTTTACTGGCTGTCTCCGTGCATTAATCTCTGTCTCTTTTTATGTCCTCTATACGTCTTCCTCTCTCTCTCATGGCTCTGTTGGCATTTCTCTCCAGGTCTGCCCGCTGTCATCACCACATGCCTCGCTTTAGGAACACGCCGTATGGCCAAAAAGAATGCCATTGTCCGCAGTTTGCCCTCAGTGGAGACCCTCGGCTGTACCTCTGTCATCTGCTCCGACAAGACCGGCACGCTGACCACCAATCAGATGTCTGTATGCAGGGTAAGAGACGAGTGGAAAATGACTGTTTTTTTTTTTTTTTTTTNTTTTTTTTTTTTTTTTTTCTGCCATGATGCACTGATGGAAGCGCAAAGTACAATTTTAAACATCTCAAGTCCATGGATTAATTCTGCCTTCTAATAGTTTGGTTGGTGGTAGTCGTGTTAATGGTGTTTAGATTGTTTTCTTGGTATGTTAATATTTGTAGCTCGTCTCCAGCCCCTCTCTCTCTAGTGCTTTCTGTGCAATATGAACACTGACAAGGCTAAAAAAAAAAAAAGTAAAGAAACTTATTCATGTATATAGTTCTGTTCATGGGTCCAGTCAGTGTGAATAACCTTAATCTCTATGAACTATTTTTTAGTCTTAAATACATGTATGAAAATTATCTTTTTTCTAGTTATACTTTCCGGTTCCCTTCAGCCTCTCACTTTTTTGATATTCTTATATTAAAATATCTCATATTAATTTCTCCGTCCTCCTCCATCTTTTCCAGTACTCTTCAGCCCTTTAATCTTCTTTGTCTCGTTGCCCTCCTCCCTTCTTTTCTCATAATTCCTCGCGTCTTCCCCTTCGCATCGAGGCTGTGCGCTGATCAGTATGCAGTTTAGTCACTTGCAGCAGAAGCAGCAGTTGGGTTGCATAACTGACCTTGTGTTGAGATATTCTCCTTCTCGCCATGTCCTCTTCCACAAAATTTTCTTACATCATAGCTGCATTCAGCCCACATCACACTGTTGAAAGGTCTAATGCAGGACAGCACAGGATGCTATTTCAGGCTAATTGCTTGTTATTGACAGGGATCCTTCTGCTTTGATCAGACTGCAGTGTCCAAACTGCTTTCTGGTCAAATAGAGGAAAATTTTTTTGTCCTTCATGACAGAACATTTGTCATAAATTCATGACTCACCCGTGTGTTCTTGCAAGGATCATTTTTTGACATTCTGCTTTTGTGTACTGGCTGGGTCCTTAGTGGAGTACAGGTAGAATGCCAGCTCATCATTTTTAATTTATTTATTTTTGACATTTCTATTTTCATCCCTGTTCTACCCCTTTGTCCTGACCCTCTATTTTGGCAAATGTGGTGCTTTGGGGATAAGTATGTGTTATGTGAGTGAATTAATGCGTAAATGCTTCTCCTTGGCAGCTGCAGTAAGAATATTAAGGACCTTCTTTGTCCTTTTTCCTTGTGCGTTAATCTTTATAACTTTTTTATTTTTCCCTCCTCATATCATAATGGTTTTTGATCTTTGCACCCTTCTTTGACAAATTAATAGCCACATTTGAATAAAGTACAACTCAAACAATAGGTAATAATAAGCTGTGCTTTTTTTATTTTTTATTTTTTGTCCTCCATTTAGTTTAACTCAACTTTGGTTATAGTGTCTGGTTTATTAAAACTTCAGTCTCCCTCACAGAAAGTTGGGATATTCAAGGTCACAGTATTTCCGACGTAGAGGGAATCTCTTTTATCCAGAGTGTTTCAGGCACTGCAAGTGCACACAGAGGAAATCGGTGTCTGCCTTGCAGCAAGATGACATTTATTGACCCTCCCCACCAGAGCACTTAGCGTCTGTTTTGGCTCAGTGTCAGTGATGTCTTTACTGTACCCTGTTCTATGTTCAGATTGACTTATCACATGGTTTTAACTTTGGCTGTTAGCTCTGTGCTGCCACCTGCTGGACACAGTGTGCAGCAGAGTCTTGTCTTTACCTTCTCTGCCTTTGCACTTGGACCAAAATGTATAGAAAGAGGGCAAAGAGACTTTAAAGCTTACATTTCCATAGCTCTTTTTTTAGGCTGTTAAATATAAATTCCATATTTTTTTTCTTTTTTACAGGGTTTACAAAAGGTGCATATCCATAGAATTTATAGTATTGAGTACTACCAGTCTGCGTTTTTGTGTTTCCTAGATGTTTATCATTGAGCGGGCAGAGGGTGATCACTGTTCACTAAAGGAGTTCACTGTCACTGGCTCCACATACGCCCCAGATGGACAAGTGTGAGTATACAGTCAGCTTGAACGTACCAAGCTGTGATTTTATATCAACTGGGTGTCATTGTCATAACAAAAAACTTTTTTTCCTTCATGGTAGTTTTCATGGGGTCTTAATCTAATTCCACACTACTGGTTCCTGTCTACCTCTGTGGTTTGTTTAGGTTCCATGATGGCAAACCAGTCAAGTGTTCTCAGTATGATGCCTTGGTGGAGCTGGCCTCTATCTGTGCTCTCTGCAATGATTCCTCTTTGGACTATAATGAGGTTGGAAGTGCACACTTTTTTTTTTTTCCCCCCACAATTATTTACCCAGTTTACAGTGGCTATAAGTTTTGTGTGGCATTTTGCGATTGAAAGAAAAAAGAGTTTTCATTCTTTTATTTGTGTGTTTCTGTCCAGACCAAAGGTGTGTATGAGAAGGTGGGCGAGGCCACAGAGACGGCCCTCACATGCCTGGTGGAGAAGATGAACGTGTTTGACACAGATGTTAAGGGTCTGACCAGGATTGAAAGAGCCAACGCCTGTAATTCAGTATGTAACATCAATTCCTTGTAATGCACCAGTGCTCCTAGATACTTCCTTGTAATTAATTCAAATAAGATTTATATATATATAGTGCTAAAATGACAGAGGCACTTATTGCAGTTGTGTTTTATGCATATCTTTAGGTGATCAAGCAGCTCATGAAAAAAGAGTTTACCTTGGAGTTTTCCAGAGACAGGAAGTCCATGTCTGTGTACTGTACGCCTAATAAGGCACGCTCCTCTGCAGGCAAGATGTTTGTAAAGGTAAGGCGCAGACTAAAGAGCATTACGGCAGACTTGTGGTTTTGTGGGACACAGACATTTCCAGGTGTTGCTGTATTTTGTGCTGTTTATGCAGTTTCAGTCCTTATGTCTGTGTCTCTGCTCAGGGCGCCCCTGAGGGAGTGATTGACAGGTGCACCCATATTCGCGTAGGCAGCAGCAAGGTGCCCCTGACCCCCGGCATTAAAGAAAAACTAATGTCAGTGATCAGGGAATATGGAACTGGCAGGGACACCCTGCGCTGTCTGGCCCTGGCCACCAGAGACAACCCCATGAGCAAGGAAGATCTCGTGTTGGAGGACTGCACTCGCTTTATTGACTACGAGGTGAGACAAAGCCACACATTTAGCTTGTCTCATTTCTTTCTGCTTTGATGGTTTTTACTTGATGGTTGATTGTTAGCGCTCAAGGTCTGAAGCCGCTAAAAGGTGTTTTCGCCACTGACAGACAGCAACACTTTTGTCCAATGAAAAACAAAATCCAAATATCTTCTCTGCTTTAATGTTTTTTCCCCCTCCAGACTGATCTAACATTTGTTGGCTGTGTGGGCATGCTGGATCCTCCCAGGGCAGAGGTGGCAGCCTCCATAAGACTCTGTCGCCTTGCAGGCATCCGAGTAATCATGATCACTGGAGACAACAAGGGTGAGTAAAGAAAGTCACGAGACATCTGCTTACAGAGGAAATACAGGCTGAAACTGGACCACCACAAATCATAACTTATTTATGAGGTTGATTTTGATGCAAATTGCAAGAGAGCATTCGAACAGTGTGCAAATAATCTGCTCTTGCATGTCTCAGGGACTGCTGTAGCTATCTGCAGACGCATTGGCATTTTTGGCGAGGAAGATGATGTCTCCAGCATGGCTTTCACTGGGCGAGAGTTTGACGATCTGTCTCCTGCCGCGCAGAGAGACGCTGTGGTGAAGGCCCGCTGCTTTGCCCGCGTTGAGCCTTCCCACAAATCAAAGATTGTTGAGTATCTGCAGTCCTACGATGAGATTACAGCTATGGTAAGAAAAAAACAAAAAAGGCTGTCCATCTCTGTTTACGTTTTGCTCTTCAGGACCTCAGGCCTGTTGAAAAAGCAAGCAAATTACATCAACGGTATCTTGTAGAAATTAATACAGTTAATGCGTAAGATGATTTTCACCGCATGTGTTTGTCACAGTTTTAAGTTATTTTTTTAAATTCTCTGTATGAGCTTTTTCTGAAACAAAATGAGATCAGATGATTTAGAGATTCACAAAAAGGAAAACTTTGTAACCCACTCAAAATCATAATAAACAAAATGTCATTTATAATTTCCTGCCCCGTTCCCCCCCTCCCCTCAGACTGGTGATGGCGTAAATGATGCTCCCGCTCTGAAGAAGGCTGAGATTGGCATTGCGATGGGTTCAGGCACAGCTGTAGCTAAGACCGCCTCTGAGATGGTGCTGGCTGATGACAACTTTGCCACCATTGTGGCCGCAGTAGAGGAAGGAAGAGCCATTTACAACAACATGAAGCAGTTCATCAGATATCTCATCTCCTCAAATGTAGGAGAAGTTGTCTGGTAAGGATTACTGTTCTATTTTTTTTTTTTTTTTTTANTTTTTTTTTTTTTTTTTATATACACAACTGTTTTACAGTTGCATCCCACTTGAATATGCACAACAAAGTTTCTTGTTCTCATTGATAATCCTGCTTCTTTTTGGTGTAGTATCTTCCTAACTGCAGCTCTCGGCTTCCCTGAAGCCCTCATCCCCGTTCAGCTGCTTTGGGTCAACCTGGTTACTGATGGCTTGCCTGCCACCGCCTTAGGCTTCAATCCACCAGACCTAGACATTATGAACAAGCCCCCACGCAACGCCCGCGAGCCCCTCATCTCTGGATGGCTCTTCTTCAGATATCTAGCTATTGGATGTAAGTAGACAAATTGTTGTCCTTATTGAGGAAGGAAATGATTATTAAAGTGGAAAAACTGTCACATCTGTTGTGTTTGGTTTTTTCCATGATGGAATCGATATATATATACACACACACACACACACACATATATATGAATGTGTGTGTTTTTGCTTTGCATCGCCAGGTTATGTGGGTGCTGCCACTGTGGGTGCTGCTGCTTGGTGGTTTGTCGCGGCTGAGGATGGTCCCAGGATCACATTCTACCAGCTGGTAACAAATACTATCACATTCATTTCCAACTTAACTTAAATCCATCTGCTGTTATTCTTACCTTTATGGAAGTTTACAATAAATAGTTACGTTGGAATCATCTTTTTTAAAGTTTCCATAAAACATCGCTTTTTTTTTTTTTTTTTTTTTGGAAATAGAGCCACTTCCTGCAGTGTGGTCCAGAGAATCCAGACTTTGACGGTCTGGACTGTAAGATGTTTGAGTCCCCCTACCCCATGACCATGGCCCTGTCTGTGCTGGTCACCATTGAGATGTGCAATGCCCTCAACAGGTCAGTTTGAGCAAAGGCATCTGATCAAGTCCTTCCACTGTACTCCCAGATAAAGCAGAATTCCCATTTTTAGCGTGTTCAGTGCGTTTATTCAACAGAGACCACTCGCCTCTTTTCATCCTCCACCGTTATTTACTGCATGTTCAGGAACAACTGTGGTTTTGCCTTCCTAACTCAGCGTCTGTGCTATAACAGCCTGGTTTTATTCGCTTCATGGATTAACAGCTTTCAAACTTCACATCAGGTCATTACTGTTATACTGTGTTTGTTGCTAAATCCGTGAGTGAATATGTAATAAATATGCCTGTTTGTCTTTGTGTTTACGCTCAGTGTATCAGAGAACCAGTCCCTCCTGAGAATGCCTCCCTGGGAGAATGTGTGGCTGCTGGGAGCCATCTGCCTCTCCATGTCCCTTCACTTCCTCATCCTCTACGTGGAGCCACTGCCAGTGAGAAATACTTCTTCTAGTTTGATACACAGAATGAGATATATGAAATGGGTTGGTTACACCAAAATGAAAATAGTGTTGTCATGATACTGGAATTATTTGTTCTGCTATCATAATTGAACCTAATTGCAGCTCCAATCTTCTGACTCAACCATGTTAAGACCATTCAAGCTTTAGAATAGATTACAGGAAACGGGACCTTTGAGTATATTAAACCATACATAAACAAGTATTTTCCGGAGTAAAATGGTCTCAGTAGCCTGTCTCCTGTTTCTCATCAGATGATCTTCCAGATCACCCCTCTGAATTTGACCCAGTGGTTGATGGTGTTGAAGATCTCCCTGCCCGTCATTCTACTGGATGAGCTGCTCAAGTTCACTGCTAGGAACTACCTGGAGCCTGGTAAAGAGCTGGAGGAGCTCCCCAGCACCAAAGGCTGCTCCCTGTCTGCATGTATGGAGGGAATCTCCTGGCCCTTTGTGGCTGTTTCCCTCCCCTTGGTCCTCTGGATCTACAGCTCCGACACTAACATGGCTGACATGTTCTGGTCTTGATTGACTTGAGCACAACCTTGACTTTGCCATTTCCCTTCCCTCCTCCCCCCCACCATCACTTCCCTCTTTCCTCTCCCTCTTCCCTCTCTGCCTTCCTAAATGTGCATAACTAGTGGGTGTGTGTGTGTGTTTGTAGACTTAGCGCGTGCCTGTGTGTGCCTGCCGTGTATACGAGAAGGACCAAGTTTAACACATGAAACGTAACAAATAATATAAAATGTTAACATTGAAAAGTCACCTGTTTTTGAGTTGGAACAAGATTTGTGAATGGGCGGGGCTTTAGATGTGTGTGGTAGATGACCATCACTCCCACAGCTGTGGACATTGAAAGGAAAATAGTATGATCAGGTTTTTTTTTTTTTTTTTTTTTTTTTGGTGTTAATGTCAATTTTGCCCTTAATGTTTGTGTTTTTAATGATTTGGGATCATCTCGTCTCGCCACTACAGAAACAATGGAAAAAATCTTGTTTTGTTTAGTTGCCCTTTTCATAGAAAAATATATCAGAAATTCATTGACTTGTACAGAGATTTAACACTATTTTATGCAAGTTTTTTTTTTTTTTAATGGCTTTGTAAATTGTTTGACCAGCNAGATTTAACACTATTTTATGCAAGTTTTTTTTTTTTTTAATGGCTTTGTAAATTGTTTGACCAGCGTGGCTTAGACAAAATGCCTCAATTTATTTTCTCGTGTTTACCATTGTGTCTTCAGTATAAACTCAGAACTCTTTCAGAGTGGACTGACTCCGTGCGGCAGAGGAGGACAAGGAAAGGTTTGGGAATGAAAGTATGAATGCTCCGCTTCTACAAAAGAAAAAAAAAAATCCTGAAAAACAAAAGCTGCATGTTCTGTGACCAAGCATGAACTATATGTGGTTTCTCATTTCTAATTTAATTATGTATGTCCCCCCCACCCCATGTTTGTGTATAAACTCCCTTCATGGATGTTTTTTTACTCTTATCATTTGAAATAAGCCAGTTTTTCTGCGCTGGGCAGAGCACAGCTACCTCAATATGATAAAAAAAAAAAAAAGGTTTTTGCTCATTTCTAGATGCTTTTTCTCAAATAGGTTTCCACAGCCAGCAGCCAAACTTTAACCCTGCTGCAGCGTGATGTCTGAGGTCTGCCCGTTTGCTTGTGCAGAAAACAAAGGACAAAATCATCCTTTAAACATTAACTTTAACATTTTAAGGATACATTTTTGTTTGTATTGATTTTTAACATTAACTTTATTTGTGTTTTGCTATTGAGGTAGAACTGGGTGGAGGTGAAGTATGTCAATATTGTCATCTCCATAGTGTCTGGAGTTTGATTCAAAGGACAGTAATATTGAAATATTAAGAAAAATATAACACTTTAAGTCCTCAAAATGAAATTGGATTCAAAATAAGACCCCAAATGTTGTTTTCTACTCCAAGGAGAAATACACTCATAAACCCTTTGAATCAAAGTGTTTTTGTCTTTATTTAATATGATGACTTGCAGGATTATTCATATCCAGTGTTGTTTTATAATGTGTATATATTAGTACTTGAATACGATCATTTCAGACATATGAATGCTTCAGTTTACTTGACACACCACAGACAGGAGATATTCATGATACCGTAATAAACAGATTTAGTGTATTTTTGACTCTTTAAAATGGTTAAATGTTTAGAGGTTTTAAAATTTTTGCTCAATTTACCATAGCTTGTGGTAGTGTGTACATGTTGGACACAATTGGTGCACTAACCTTAGATAATTATTTTGTGTGGAAATTGCCTGGTGTGAGAAGCCAACCATGTTACAGCATGTTTTTTGGTAGAAGCCTGGGTTTGTTCACACTGTGCATTTGACTTCCACTTAAACTGTGCTTTCTTCCTCAATGCCTTCCATTGGCTCCCCTGTCACTAGAGTGAGTATCAATTTCCTTTTCCCCCCCATATTCTGTAAAATACAAGAAAATGCAGCAGAGAACAGTTTCCGTTTGCACTTGATTCTGGTGGGCTTCCACTTGACATTTAGGCATCACATAAAATGTAAAATGAGTATGAAAGTAATATTTTGGGTTACTGATCCATGTTAACAAAAACCAGCGGAACCCAGCCTTGTTTTTGATCATATTCCCATGTGCCACGACTGTGAATGCCACTGTGTGCTGTTCTTTTCACCTCTGACACTTGCTTATATACACAAAAATCAATTCCCACTCTTGATAATATGCTGCAGATACATGAGTTTTACATTATTTATTGGATATTCCTTCACCCGGTGTTTCGTACTAAAATTGCTTTTCTCTCCCTTTTAGGTTGGCTCTCATAAAAGCTTCCTATAACGTAAAGCTAAGACACAGAGGCTGAAGTTGCTCTACTGTCCAGTACGTACGCTCGCTGTTCATTCACACACCTCAGCCATCATGGTGACCAGCACACTTGCACAGACTAAAGGACATTTTCACAATAATACCTAAAAGTATATGTATAGGGGTTTGGCATGGAGCAAAGTTCCCTTTGCCCCATGCACCACAACACACACAACCACACTCTTAACACACTTATACCTCTGTGTGCAGATGCTATATGACTGACTTCCAATTTTGCGTGCAGGGGAGTTTTCAGTACCCTAAACATTCCTCTTTGCATGAAGAACTCATTTCTAACCTCCATTGTACCTTGTTACCTTCTTAAAAAAAAAAAAAAAAAAATTTTTTTAAATGCTACGTTAATTGGTCTCTGTATAATACTACACTGTCATGCATGTGTTTCAGCTGTATGTAAGCTTTGCAATTTGTATTTATAGATTATAATGGACAATGCTCAAAATGACAAATAATTTTACAGAGGGAGATACATCATAGATGTTAAGAGATCACTTTTTAATGGTTTAGGTAATTTGCACAATGTTAGAAATGGAGGAATGACTGAATTTGACTGCTCTACTTGAGTTTGATTTTTAATTTTTTTTTAATGTCTCCTTTGTTTTGAACTGTAGGTGAATTGTTTTATTTACTTTTAATGAACTAGACCTTTACAATCAGGACAACAGACTGACACTTTGATTCATTGATATCCTGCAATACTACAGTATTCTTTCTCTTATTGCCTCTACGTTATCATCATCATCATGAATCTTTATCTGCTGTAAAAACTGTGATCTAATGTGAGGGGACCTATGCAGTCCCCTCAGCAACTCAAAGAATAATATTAACCATACGTAAAAAGGCGATCATTATTGAACACTAATAATGATTGTAAATGCATTACTGAAACTGTGGTTTCAGGTAAATAAAAAATACAGTATTTGATTTTCTCTGTTGCTTTATTCTTCCTTTAAAACAGAGGAATGGTTCACTAAATGGGGTTCTTTTGAGATTTAGCATTATAAACAATGATTGTAGCAAGTGAACTTTCTCACAGCAAACACAGATGAATACTTTTATAATGGTTCCATGTCATTCAAATGCACCGGAGTTGGCACAACTAGATTTAACAGCCATAACTGAGTAGTGGTGCTTTTCCAGCTATGAGAATGTCTACCATGAGAAAGGTTGGTTTCTAGGATTACTAAAAACCTTTAGATAGAATACTGTAGATTTATCAATTAAAAACAAATCAGAAACCAATTTAGAAACCATAAAGATTTTACGGTTATTTTTCCTGAACATTTGAAAAGTCTTGAAGCAACTGATCAATGTGGAGCTACAGCTGTAGGTAACAGACTATTAATCAAATGCTTAAGTGTGTGTGTAAATATACACTATATAATATACACACACACTTAAGCATTTGAAGTGAGCAATATATATTGCTCACCTCATTCACTGGAGGAGCCAAAATATCCAAAATATATTGTACAATATAATAGTCCAGTAAAACAACAACATAGAATCTAGCCTCAAAAATGACCATAGAGCTGAATCAACACCTCTCTGACAGTGTCAACAAGTAAGAAGTATAAAGTTTCATTCACAAAAATTAAAGCCAAAACCAACTGATAAGATCAATATTGGACGTTATTGCATGAGTTGTTTGGACTATGAATATAAATCTCTCCGCTAGATGGCAGCATTCAGTTAAAGATGACGCCTTAAAGATGTGTAACACCTGTCTGACAGGTCGAGCCACCAGCATTTAGGGAACAAATGGAGGTCAGTGGTGAAACTATGTGGAGTGACGATATAGATTAATAACACATGTAGCATAAAGTAAAAGAACCAAATATTAAGAACGTGTAGCTAATGAAGAAATAGCGGAATGGTTTTCACGCTACAAACAAGCTACAGCGCTTAATCAAAGAAAGCTGGAAGAACTAGGGGTCGGTCACGCTGATGACTCAAAATGAAGTTATGAAAATTGAATGTCATGAGCATGAGGTGACAGGTGAGAGAGTGTGTGTGTGCGTGCGTGTGTGTGTGTGTGGGGCTGTCTCTTTAACCAGCAGGCTCGCTGGTCCCTCCCTCTCCTGCAGTCCTCGCTGTTTGTTGGCCTGAGATGGGAGCGCACACAGCAGCACCATCACAACCAGTCAGAGGGGATCAATCTGGATGAGAAAACTAAAAAGAAAAAAGGAGAAAATAAATCCCGATTATCTCATCAACGTACCCTGGAAAATGGGATAACAAAACCGAAACTGCCCAACCTATCCCGGATCCCATCGTATGATCATCTCTGAGTAACTCTAAATGTTCTCGTCGTTTGTGTTTTGGGTTTTCTATCCTTTCTTGCTGGTACAAAGACGATCAGGAGCTTTGAGGATTATTGTCATATAATGAATGAACCGTGCGCGACCGAGAACGGAACCGGCATCACGGAGAAATGTGGATTTGTAGACGCAGAAAGTAAGTAAACCGAAGAGGATTTTTATCACTTTATTATTATTTGTTTTTCCTCTTTGGGATCCAGATCACCCGTGTCACCCCGAGAACACAGATGCTGTCATTGTGTCGAGGCTGAGATTTTTTTTTTCCTCCCCCCCATATACTTCAAGTGGCCTTTCCTGGAATAATGCATGGAAAAGACGAGGACTATTACAGCGTTTTATTCCTTTCGGTGTCTCGCACATTTCTAGCTTTTCGTGCGTCCGAGCAGCAGCCGGTTTGCGGTAAGAAAAGGATGTTTTGTTGCGACTGCGCAACCGACAAGTGTCAGCAATTAGACCGCATGTTACCTAAAGGCCTATTATAAACGCTAAGTATAGGTGACCATTGTTGTCGGTGGAGACTGTGAGGGGACAATCAGTGCGCCCCTGGCATCATTCCCTCTGTGTGTGTTAACCAGAAATACATTAGGCACAATATGGTGGAGCCGGTGGGTTTCATCGAGGCGTGGAAGGCGCAGTTCCCGGAGTCAGAGCCCCCTAAGATGGAGCTGCGGTCTGTCGGGGGCATCGAGCATGAGCTGGAGAGGTGTAAATCCTCGATCAGGCGTCTGGAACAGGAGGTGAACAAGGAGCGCTTCCGTATGATCTACCTGCAGACCCTGCTGGCCAAAGAGAGGAAAAGCTATGACAAGCAGCGATGGGGGTTCAGGAAGACACCCCTGAATGAGGGGGTGGACCCCGTGGCCACTCAGGGTGCAGAATCCCAGTCCCAGCAGCCACACATGCAGGAGACTGGTGGAGTTGGAGGAGGTGGTGGGTATAGTGGTGGTGTTGGTGTTGGGGATCGCCAGTTCCAGCCTGTTGGAGAAGCTGGCAGGTCCAAACCCAGGCCTCCTCCAGCGAGAAAATCGGCCTCGCACGGAGACGGTCTGGAGCTTCAATCTGCCTTTGAGGTGCCCCAGCAGGCTGAGTCCACATCCTGCGACAACCTGGATGGTCTGTCACCATCCAAGCAGAGAGGTGGTGTCTCCATATCCCCTCGTCGGCCCAACCATCCGCCCCCGGACAAGGATCTGCCCTCTGACCCCAAGGACAAGCTGGGCATGGGACTTGGGGTGGCAGCGCTTAGATCCAACTTTGAGAGGATCAAACGGGCCAGCTCTCACTCTGCTGGTGATGTAGCCAAGGGCCAGGAGAAACAGCAGCAGCCGCCACCTCCACCACCTTTCTACACCAACATGGAGTTTCACCACGATAGGGGTCTGGTCAGAGTCAACGACCGTGAAGTCTCGGACAAAATCAGCTCACTAGGCAGCCAGGCCATGCAGATGGAGCGAAAGCGATCCCTGCACTCTCTCCCGGGTAACTTGGCCACAGTGGCTGGGGACCTGCGACCCAGGCCAGTATACAGAGGGCGTTCCACCGAGAGCACCTGTGGTTACGATGCAGAGTATGAAGATGGAGAACCAAACCAGCGGCATTCAGGCAGGGCCAATGGCGGCAAGCCTCCTCCTCCTCCTCCTTGGCAGCCTTCTGAGTTCCAGGCCTATTCCAGTGTCTATGTCGGTGGGGTTATGATGGGTGAAGGTGGTGGAGGTGATGGTAGGGCAGGCGGAGGAGGAGGAAGTGGTAGCGGGGTCACAATGAGAGACCACGGAGGAGGTGATGACCATCTCCTGACTTGGCCACGCCGTTCCTACTCCCCGGGCAGCTTTGAGGATGTTGGTGGAGGCGGCGGCTACACACCAGACTGCAGCTCCAATGAGAACCTGACTTCCAGCGAAGAGGACTTCTCATCAGGCCAGTCCAGCCACATCTCACCCAGCCCCACCACGGCCTTCCGCAGGCCCTTCAGGGAGAAGAGCCGCTCGCCATCCCAGAACTCCCAGAATTCCCAGCACTCCTTTGACAGCAGCAGCCCTCCAACGCCACAATCTCAAAAGCGTCACCACCGGCAGCAGGGAGGCCATGTGGTCATGTCTGAGGCTACTATTGTGAGCGTTCGCAAGACTGGCCAGATCTGGCCACCACCATCCCATCATGACCTCGCTCCCCATGGTAGGACATCCCATGACAACAGTTTCCATGGAGACCACCTAGGTGAGTAGTGGCTGCATTTTGTACTCTTTGTTGGTGGAAATAGAGTAGGTGGGCTGGAGTGTGCAGATCCCACACAGCAACCAAGTGTCTGGTGGTGTAGAAAAAGAAAAAAATAAATGAATTCCTGAATCAATTAGCAAAATACTAACATCCAGTAATTACATTGGCCTCTATTCTGTCTCATTCTGCATTTTCAGTTACTTCTAATGGAGTATGTCACAAATGACGGCATGAGAGAAGGAATTCATACATAGGACACATGAGAACAGGCTAATGGATAACACTCAGTTATTGAAATCCTCTTTAAAAGCATAAAACAGACAAATGTTTGACTGATTGCTTGTGTGTGTGTCTGCACACATACACCTGATTGTGTGTCCTTTGGATGGCCTCGCGTGGGAGCCAGATGAAAGATCCACCTCTGCTTATTCCAGGAATGTCAGTTGGGTGGGTGCATAATGAATACGGTCAGTCAGAATCTTGCAGGTCTAGTCTTTCTCAGATGACTCCTGCAGCTCCCAGGATGGAATTCCAATCATAGGTGCCTGTCTCCCCTTCTTTCTCCCCGAGAAAGAAATAACTTGCACCCTCCCTCCTCCGCACAATTACTTGCAGTATCCCTAACCACTAATTTCCAGCCTTTGGTAGCTGTAATAGAACAACAGTTAACAGATAGCTGTGCTACCTGGAGGTAAAGATCGAACTGGAGGCCAGGCTCATGCAACAGCCGAGTATATTGCATCAAGAAGCACATTAAGAGGGATTATTTGACTGTAATTCCTCTGTAAAGTTTCTATTATAGAGGCTGTGCCAGTTGCACGAGAAGCAAAACCAAACACCGCTTGGGTAGTTCAAATATTTGACATATATTTAAGAAGTACAGTAATGTTTACTGAGGTGTGGTTAACAGGAGTTGTGTTTGCATTGAACCTTTTGGCCTTTCGTCTGCTTTGATATTCTGCTGCTAAAGTGAGTAGCATTTTAGCTGAAACTGGACTGTAGCAGATTTGGGATCGGTGCCCTGCAGGACCAGACAGACAGCAGGATGTTGGCAGCACATGGCCAATCTTATGCCAGGATGAAGTGAAGAGAGAGAGAGAGAGAGAGAGAGAGAGAGAGAGAGAGATGTGGGGTTAGTAGTATTTGTCAGAGGAATTGTGAGAACAGAGAGGACATAGAGGAGATAATTCCATTATAACCCGAGACATGGGAAATAAAACCCCCACTCAAGAGATCATGAAATAAACCAGAGGGGCCTTGAGATGATTACCTGGATAGAAAAGAATAAGACAACTTTCTTCTACAAACGTAGTTTTTCTGACTTGTCTCTAATGTTTGCTTTTTCACTGGAAATACTGGATAATTTCACCTCTTCATACTTCTAAAATGGTTCAAACTAAACTATTTAAGAAGGAAAAGCCACTAATTGATCGATCTGCTCACAACTAATAGATGTGCAGGTAATCTTGACAGATTATCAGAGGCGTAAATTACTTTAGAACACAAAAAACCCACTTCATTTCATTCCAACTGCCTTCTGTTTTTCTGGAAAAATCAGTAGATCATAGCCATGGATTTTGCAAATGATTTTAATCTTCATAGTCACTCAGATTGGGTTTCGACATCCACAACAAGTAGAAGGCAAGCACCATCAGTCACTTAAAGCTAACATTCTTAGCCCTGACAATTAAGATTAGCCCGCTTGTGGATAGAGAGTGAGTCGTCAGCAAATGGCTATAGCTAATTCCCCAGCTGCTATGTTTAGGATTATCTCTGCACTGTCTGCTGCCTTTGTTTCAACATCTTTTCCACAGCGATGAGCCCTGCGGGGCGTTAGGCTAGCTGGAAAAGAAGGGATGGAGATAGGGATGGTGATGGGGATGGGGGATGTGTTGCAGACAGCAACGCATCTAAGTGGGATAATCTGGAATATGAGTGTAAATAAGTAGCAAAATGTTGGTCAGACACCCTGCAGAGTGGTCATTTTGCTTATTTGGGTTGAACACAGGCTACATGGGCGTGATGCTGACAGTGGAGGTGATGGATATGTGGTATTTGTATCGTTTTGGAGCCTGTGTGTCGTTTGAGAGAATAGTAAGCCTAGAAAAGCTGATGGTGATAATGAAGAGTGGGATGGTGTTGTGAGGAAGACGGAGGGAGGCAGAGTGCAGAGCTGTCGTTTCTCGCTTCGCTGGTCAGGGATGCGGGGGCTGGAGAGAGGCACAGATGGGAAGAACTCTCCCGTTGCGTAACAGAAACACACACAGACTCAGGCTCACACACAAAGACACACACATAATGTTTACTGTTTTACCTTGAGGCCTCTATGCCATCAGTAATAGGTGTGTGTGTACACTCCATTGTTGTAGGTGGGTGTAAATTAGACTCACTTCTCTTCTCTTCTCTTCTCCTTGATCCTTTCCCGATGTAACTTGCTCTTCATGTAAATAAAAGTAGTAATCAGAGGTACTCAAGTGGAATGGTGAGGTTACAGGGAGCAGAGATAAAGAAGGTGGAGGATTTTAAGTACTTAGGGTCCACAGTCCAGAGCAATGGAGAGTGTGGAAAAGAGGTGAAGAAACGTGTGCAAGCAGGTTGGAATGGGTGGAGAAAAGTGTCAGGTGTGATGTGTGACAAAAGAGTCTCGGCAAGAATGAAAGGAAAGGTGTACAAAACGGTGGTGAGACCAGCGATGTTGTATGGCTTAGAGACAGTGGCACTGAGGAAAAGACAGGAGGCAGAGCTAGAGGTAGCAGAGACTAAAATGCTGAGGTTCTCTTTGGGAGTGACGAGGATGGATAGGATCAGGAACGAGTACATCAGAGGGACAGCGCATGTTAGATGTTTTGGAGATAAAGTCAGAGAGGCCAGACTGAGATGGTTTGGACATGTACAGAGGAGGGATAGTGAACATATCGGTAGAAGGATGCTGAGGTTGGAACTGCCAGGCAGGAGGCCTAGAGGAAGACCAAAGAGGAGATTTATGGATGTAGTGAAAGAGGACATGAAGTTAGTTGGTGTGAGAGAAGAGGAGGCAGAGGATAGGGTTAGATGGAGGCAGATGATTCGCTGTGGTGACCCCTGAAGGGAAAGCCGAAAGGAAAAGAAGAATCGTTTCATGATGCATCTTGTGTATTTCAAGCGCGGGGTTATCGCGATGAAAGGGTGACACGCTGAACAGAGATGAGTAAGAAAAGATTGAAAAAGACATTTTCTTTGAATATCATTCATCAAGAAAGGAGAAACACTTAGCAAGATAAAGCTAACCTCGTTAAAAAAAAAAAAAAAAANTTAAAAAAAAAAAAAAAACGGCAAAACACATTTGGAGGCAAAACATCCAGCTGCCGACTTTTATTTTGGAACTACGTTGAACAAACATGAGTGTAGCAATGTTACATCACCTGACAAGTAGCTTTCTCATGCACACATCACCACTCTTAAATTATTCAGCTTTCCTGCAGAAATGACTTGGAAGAATACCGTGGCAACAGTGAATAAGTAAAGAAAAATTCTCATGAAATATAGAACATGAAAAATGGTTCAAAAAGAGTGGAGCTCAACTGTACATACTGTGGGGTCCAAAAGTCTGAAACCATGTGAAAATGCTTCTATTTTGCATTCTTTTTGACTTTAATTTCATTAGAAGTGATAATATCATTTTAGCAATTTCAGTGAAAAGTTGAATCTTTGAAAAATGTACAAAAATTTCAGAATATCTTAATATTTGGTATGCCCCCCTTTTGCTTTAATGACAGCATGCACTCGAGCTGGCATGGACTCCACAAGTTTGTGCAAAACCTGATGACCCAAGTTATCCCAGCATGATCTGACAATGTTCCAAAGAGCTTCTTGTGATGTCAGACTTTATGATTATTTCCAGATTTACATGTTCCAGATTTCCAGATTTACATGAAAACATCATGGATTTTCAATGTGGTCTCAGAGTTTTGGACCCACTGTATTTTATATATATAGATATATATATAGATATATATATCTATATATATATATATCTATATATATATAGATATATATGTATATATGTATATGTATATATATCTATATATATATATGTATATATGTATATGTATATATGTATATATATGTATATAGATATAGATATATATAGATATATATGTATCTATATATATCTATATATCTATATATAGATATATATAGATATATATGTATATATATATCTATATATATCTATATATATTATACAGTGGGGTCCAAAACTCTGAGACCACATATATATATATATATATCTATATATATATAGATATATATATATTAATACAAACATGCCTTTTAGTNTATATATATATATATCTATATATATATAGATATATATATATTAATACAAACATGCCTTTTAGTCTATTATTTGTTGTATCAACATATCAGCCACCATTAATGGAACACAAAATGTCTTATTGACAGATGTTCTCATACTGTACATCTGCCCATCTTTTTGATAAAGCTGGATTATGTTTAATTTGTGACAACAATTTGACAGGTTTTACAGTGTTTCTGGAGGAGTGTGTTAGGTTTAAGAAAAATAATGAATCTGAATCACATCTGAATCACATCTGATCACATCTTTTTCATTTTATTTTGGTCTTACATCCACCTTGAGTTGGCATTTTAGTCACAGAAAATGCATCTTTTCAGAAAAAGTTTTCTGGTATAAAATTCTGCCTTTCTATTCAATGTTTGTATACAATCTAAGAAAGACATATGTTGAAAGTAACAGAAAAGATGAAATCAAATGCAACCAAAGTATTTTTTTCCTTTTTATTTCTTTTTTCCCTTTTTCCCCTTTTTTTAACCCCTTTTTTCACNTTTTTTTTTTTAAAACAATCAAATCAACAATCAAAGTATTCTAACAATCAAAATGTTGAGCACACATATGGAGAGAAGGGATCATTTTCAGCTTTACTGAAGGAAATGAAGATCAGATGGAGTTTAAACAGATAAGCAGTCTTAGCAGGTTTACCTTAGTGGGAGTGTAACTTCCACCAAAAGCTCACACGTAACCCACTGATACATTTCAGTGAGGCTGGCTCATTGAATAAAGAGAGCTTTTCAGGATTCTCCACGGTGGAACGGGTGTTAACTGAAAATTCCAGCAAGAATTTGAAGGGAAATCAGTCTTTAAACTAGTGAATACCTGTGGGTATGTGTCACTGTGGGCTGTGATGCCGAGTGGGACAGACCTGAGAAAGCTTCAATGGGTGCATTGTCCACACCCACAACACCTCCCTCAGCTGGTCCTGTCAGCAGCTTTATTTTTAGACAGGTACACTCCAGGACAGCTTCTCCCTCTCCCCCCATCCTCTCTGCTCTCAGGGCTATTTATCTTCTCATTTCATATTTTTTCCAATCAAATGTTGACGTAAGCATAGCTGCAGGTTGTTCCAGGGTGGCGCTCCACGGTAATTTGTGCAGTTTAGAAGAGTGTGCACGTGTGTATCAACGTGTCTGTTTATTCTGGTGTGTATTGTGTGTATGTTGGAAAAGGAGAAAAACTAGCAGCTGACAAAAGGGCTTGGTGTCCCTGAGGGATTTCCACCAGTAACATCTGATGATGTGTCATAAATGCTGCTCTCCATAACTGTTCTTGGGTATTTTTCTACATATGTCTGTTATGCGTATGCTTGAATTACACCCTGACGCCTCTTTATTTGCTTGAGCCCGCTGCTTGTGTGTGTGTGTGTGTGTGTGTGCGTGTGTGTGTGTGTNGTGTGTGTGTGTGTGTGTGTGTGTGTGTGTGTGTGTGCGTGTGCGTGTTTGTGTGTTTGTCTCAGTGGATTTTCTTGGGAAATGCAAATCCTCAGAGTGTATGTGTAGGCTGCCACAGAGGTTCTGGAAATGTGTGTGTGCTTCTTCCTCTCTGAGCCTATGGGTGTGTGTGTGTGTGTATCAGTTTATAAGTGCACTTTTGTCCATTGGATCAGGTGTTTCAGCATACTTTCATGTATGTGTGTGTCATGGGGGTCAGATGATAGGGAGGAATGATGTTTGAGACAGCTTCTGAGACCGTGAGGGATTTTTATCAATGGCACCGGCAGCCAAGCCCACATGGCACAATGGCCCCCTTTTCACACTGTAGATCTTTGTGAGTGACTGCAGCTCTTTAAAAGGCTCGTTCAGACTCTCCGCTGCTGAGTGAGCTTGGCAGTAAAAGCCTTGGTTACCACTAACAGCTCACAGGAGCTGCAGGCTCGAGCTCTGAGCAAGTGGAAAAGAGAGAAGAGAAGAGTACCATGGGATGGTAGGAGGTGGAGGTGCGGGGTGGGGGGTGAANCAACCTGCTCGGACCAATTACGTGGGCAGAAAACGCTCCCTTTGTTCTCTGTTCTAACATCAGCTTTATAGGAAGAGAACTTCCTTTCTGAGAAGAATTTAGAGTTAGCCATTTACATTTTGTTTTTTTTTTTTTTTACTCGAGGTTTGAGTCACACAAAGCGACAAGTCTTAAATGAAACAGCAAAATATCTGATAAAAAAAAAAAAAAAATTCTCTGCTTGCTTTGATTATGCAAAGCATCACATGTATTTGGCAAGCAGCAAAATCCTATTAATTCCGTCCATGTACAGGTACATGTCTGGCTCACATAATTGCTTTCATCAAAATACAGACAAAGAATTGTAAAAGTACTGACTTTGTGCAGTATAATCCTTATGGAGTGTCTTTAGTCTTTTCTACTACAGATCTGGTAAGAATTTATCAAATATCTCATGGCTGCCAGCAACAATGCCAGTTCGCCTTGTGGACCTGCCTAAAGAACACAGAAAAAGCTACACATTGATCCTTGCAAGACATTCTTTTTCCCAAAAAGTTCTGCTTTGCATGAAGTGTAATGAGTCCTTCAAAGGAAGATGACAGCTAGATCATAAAATGTGTAAATGTCGTATGGATGGATGAAGTGGCACCATGTTAGTCGTTTCTTGGATTTGTCTGTTGTTCACTTTTTAGGGCGCAGTGTTAATTTTAGCCTGGTGTGTTGTACCCTAGTTTTCTACAGTAGAAGCATTGCACCGAGGCTGATGTGGTGTTACTCTGCTGGCAGTGGGCAGATGGGTGCAGCAGTTCCAGTCTGATCCCTAAACTCAGACAAACCTCTTAAACTTCTCTGTGGGTGTGGATGTATGTTTGATTTATGTGGAGAGGGAGGGTGATGTTTTATATATGTCCACTGTCTGGTAGTGTAAAGGTCTAGGGGAAGTTTTGGATATCAAACCCAACCTTAGGGTGACGGGTAGCAGACTAGATGATCGTCACCTGAAAGATACCGCAAATAGACACAAACTCAAACTTGCAGATAAACACACATTTGCCGCCTTCCAAAGTGTAATAACTCTTCTCAGCCTCTGTGTACTTCTCATTTTTCAGTGTGTTTATATATTTCTTATGCCAAACATCCAGCCACAGCCTTTCCTCTGTTGCAACTATGGTGACAAACGGCCCTTATAAAAAAAAAAAGAAAAAAACTTGGAAAATCCCTTCCATAAATTCTGGTGACATGTTTCTCTCCTGGCTGCCTTTTGAACAGCAGCCATCTTGGCTCTCCAGAAGTAGCCCACACTGTCACAGTCTCTAAACGTGTCATCCGGATTGGCTACAGACAAACTGTGCTAGTTAGCATCCATCACTAACTGCTCACCACAGGCTGTTGGCTTTGACGTGTAAGTGCTTACCGGTGTGTTTTTTCTGGTTTTTTTCATGTCCCAGGTCAGCTGCATGGGTCGTTAATCGCATTGAGGTCTCCGAGGGGCTGGGTTAAGGGTGGGGGGTNCGGAAAGAAAGAACTGGTTTATGGTTTCTGGTTGAGACCACAAGGCAATGTGGCATCTGAATTTTAAAGTCAGAATGACCCAAAAAGTCCTCAGAGCTGCACAGAGCAGCTCTTTTCATTGATAAAGTACAAATATGATTCCAGATTTATGGGTGCTGAAGACGTGAATGTTTCTAAACATAGAATATGTTAATAAGGAATAATAAGGAAGTTAAAAAAAAACTATAAATAAAATAGGCTAAATATTGCTGCTGTTTGATTAATATCTTTTATCTTTTTCCTTTAACAAGGCAAGTCTTCAGGACAGTCATGTTTTCAGAAATGATCTGAGCTTTTATTGGGCGTTGAGTTGGGGTTTCTGGTGGAACCCACAGCAGGAGGCAAAATAATCTAGTGATTATTTTCATTGTGAATTATTTTTTTCATTATTTCTGTGAAATAGTTCAGAAAAACTAAGAAAAGTCAATTTTCACATTTGAGAAGCTTGAGTATTCTTACTTGATAAAACACTCAAATAATTAAGTTGTCATTGATTTGTTTTTTGTCATTTGATGAACCTGTTGACTGGTAGTTTCAGTGCTAAAAATAACATAAGTCAGGCACAAATACTGTAGAGCTACATTTATATTTCAAGTGGAGAGTGCCTAAAACATCTGCATGGAAAGCAGCTACAGGTGTATGAATAGGAGGCAACAGTCTTTTTCCATGAAATCGACTGACTGATGTAAATTCAGATTTGAGGTACGATTGTTGATCTGATGTTAATCTGATGATGAAGAGAGATCAGATAAATACCGTAAGGCTGTTTTCACACCTGCGTAGTTAGTCTGCGGTAGAATCAGACTCAGGTACGTTTTCATCCTTGAACAGTTTGTTTAGTCTGAACACAGCAGCCTCCCTTGGGTGCAAAACAAAACAAACTCAGTGGAAACAGTCTTATACCGGTTTCAAACAAAATCCATTTGTGGTGTGAACACGATGCAAACTAGTTCTGAACCAACTACAATGCAATCTGTAGGTGCATGTGGTTAAAGGTAAACTACACCTTTGATTACCCTAAACAACTCAAACAGATTCTACGGTCCTAAAATATTGAGCTTACCCCACGTCTTCAGATTCAAATCTTGAAGGTTAGAATGTCCTTATATGTACTCAATACACACTTCATTTCCCTGATCAGCCTTCTGAAAACAGCTTGTCTTCTTCAAAGTAATGTGAAGGTAAAATGCAGATTTCCAGATGTTGTCTTGAAGTACATTCAAATTCTGCTGGCTCAGTTTGGCATGTATCCCGATTCTGTCATTGTTGTGTCACTGTTTCATTTTCTAAAAGCTAACCCAAGCTAACCCATTTTCTAAAAGCTAACTGGCCAATCATTACCCGTTTGCTGAGGTGCATGTAAACGCACTCATTTTTAGACAGCAACATCATATGACTTTAGATGATGTATTTTTTGATTTGCTTTAAAATTTTCTGTGATAAACCATAAATGTGCCAAATGTAACAACTCATTCACTGCCTCGGACCAAACAAGCAACAGAATAAACAGATTACAGGTTAGAAAACCACTTAAAAGATGAATTTTTGGGGTTCAGGTCAGTTTTAGAAATGTACTAAACATTCAGCATTGATGTTTGACATAAAACTGCAGTCGTGATTGATGTCACAAATTGGGTAGATTACAAGGAATAAAGTAATAACTAAATGCTTACATAAAAAAATATCAAAATGTGTGCTGCTGGTTGTCTTTCAATGAGACTTGCTGCTATTCGTTACAGTTGGAAAACATTTTAGCTGTAATTTATGGTCCATTTTGTAGAATTAAGATATTTCAAATTGAGCTTTCTAAATTAAATGAGGCATCCTTCTCATGACACATTTACTCCATTTACACCTCATTGCTTCCCTTAAGCTTCTCCTTCTTCCCTTCTCCATCTCACCTACCTTTTTTCTTTTTTCCTCTCTCACTCTCATTTTTTTTTTCTCTCTCTCTCTCTCTCTTTTTTGCTCCAAACAGCTGCTTCTAGTTTCCTTTGCTTGGAGCCAATTAGAGGTGCATCACCTTTCCAACTTTGTTTCTGTGGGTTTTCCACCATGCAAGGGGAAAAGCAGGGAGAGATCAAAGTCACGTANCCCCCCCCCTCCCAAGCAAGTGGGCTCTCTCTGTAATTGTCCAATAGGGGTTTAACTGACAAATGCCTATAAAACAACACAATCAATGCCAAATGTCAGCAGCATGCCTCCTGGATACAGAACAGTATTGTCTCATCTGTTCCCCTGCGCCTGCATGGCTGCTTCTCATACATTCTCTTTCTTTTTATTTTCTCTTTTCTTTCAGCTGTCTATATGTCTCATGTCTGTGATGCTTCTGTCTGTCTGCCAGCCTTCCTGTCTGTCTATCCATTGTCCACATGTATGTTCAATCTGTTCCCAGCCTTAACAGGCCCTGCACACTTTATGTGTGTGTGTGCAGGGACAGTTAAAGGACCATATTGGCGATCGTGAATGTTTGAGCCCAATATATGCAACCCGTGTACAAAATATGTTACTGACAACCAATTTCCAAAACATGAAACCATATTTTAGTTTTCCTGTTATGAAACCATATTTTAGTTTTCCTGTTATTTTCTCAAAGGCCCTAATCTTTCAAAATCAGGTGATACACACCTTAAAATTCAGTATTTCACCTTCTAATACTTATGCATGGTTTTAGAAAGCATGGTCATCTTAATTTTTCCATAAAAGCCGTCTTTTCCTGGGACTATATTTCCTGGCGGAGAAATACCTCATCATCCGTGGATTGGTTAAATTAAGTTACTTCGGCAAAAAAAAACCCTAACAGACATCTTTTTCGCTGTGATGATTACGTACAGTATCTCAAGCATGTTTCAAATCTCTACAAGTTGATTTTAATAGTGTGCTGGAATGAACCAAAACCAATAACAGTCTGGAAGGTAGGAAAAAAAATCTGAAATTTACAACTAAAGAAGTACATGTAGGGAAGTGATTATAAGTAACGTAACGTGTATTGTACTGTTTGTTGGGCTCAAACATGCACAACCACTGGTATGATCCTTCAACAAGCTTGTGGTTCTAGGTGGATTTTGAAAATAGGTTTACGTGACTTTAATGGGTTTCACCTCAGCTCAGTCTATAGTTGTAGAAGGACTGGGGATGGCTGTGGATTAAGCTGGAGGTAGGATGTCGTATTGCCCATCCTTCTCTTGTTGAATGTCCTTGAAATCTTTCTGTATTTCTGCTATTGCTTGTAATGCCAGAAAAAAAAAAATCATTCATTCAAAACAGTGAAACTAGGAATAATGGAATTGTAGTTAATATTATTCAGATCAAAATGGAAATTTATGCAAGTCAAATCATGATATTATCCATTGGATTAAGTTGCTGGTTTGCCATCACAGCCTGATACCTGCTTACACTGTTACCAATTTAATAAAGGTAAAGTAGCATTGTCTTCTTATAAGGGATCATTATTGATAAAGGAAACAAAAGTGATTATTTGCACCGTGATTATTGTTGCCTTTCTAACATTAACTTTATTTGTTTGGATGCAAAGTGAACAGACCAGCTGGACACACACACACACACATACCAAAACAAAGAACCCATTACGAGCAAGTCCTCCTACCTTTGCTTTACACTCAGGGCACTCTTTCTCTTTCAGGATCTGTCAACCATCTTTTTTTCTGTGTATGTGTGTGTGTCTCCCTCTCTCCCTTCCCTGAGGCCCTTTGTTATTGGACTGTGTTTGCAGCGGGCAGCTGGATGAGTTTGCTCAATAAATGGCAGTTCTTAGTGGCCGCTGGGCTTTTGGAGGTGTGAGGTGTGTATATGTGAGTCAGTATGCGGAGGGGGCTACCTGCTGTGTGAGTGAGAGAGAGAGGTGGAGAAGTTGTGTGTGAGAAAGAGAGAGAGAGCATTCATAATGAGGCAGCTAGGCTATAAAAATAACACATTATCAAACTAATGAGCAGAATGGCCGGCTGTTGATCCACATTCTCCCTGTTGAGTTCTGTGGAGCAGAGGGAAGAGGAAATGACTGTAGTGAAGAATCAGTCTGTAAAAACGAGTGAACTTCATTTTTTAGCACATCCGTTTGTGCAGGGCGGCACAACGCATTCTTTCTTATGCCTCTGCTGATGATTCAACACATTTTTACGTGTTTTTGGAGGATGAGGGCGAGAGCTGGTGAAAGCTGTCACGTTAGAGCTTTCCTTGTTTCCTGGAACATCGCTGGACTTAGGCCAGGATCAGGAAGGAAGGAAAGCGAGGAGGAGTGAAAAGAAGAGAGAGAGGAGAGTCGTTTTTAACTGCGATGAGGCATTGATGGACATGGATTCAGCGACTGGATGCTGGAGGCGGGTGTACAGATGGAGGGGAGGGGGAAGAGAATATCTGAAACTCCCTGCGGTTCGGTCCGATCGATTTTTGGAGGAAGAGCAGAGTCTTTCTTGTTGGTTCAGAGGGGACTAAAGATTGTTTTTGATTTATTAATTATCAAAAATGCATGACAGCAGATGCGTCAGGAGCCGTGCAAAGTTTGATTTTTCCATGTCTGTCCCTTTTATTGTTTTGGTCATCTGTTGATCCGCTAGCTGAAGAGCTACAGGATAACTATAGGCTCCTGGGGAAGATCAGATTTCATGTTTGCGATCTGCCTCCCTCCCTTCCTTCCATCTCTCTCTCTCTCTCTCTCTCTCTCTCTCTCTCTCTCTCTCTCTCTCACTCCCTTTTTTGTCTCTTTCCTGAATGACCTTCGGTAACATCCCTTCTTCTCTGATACCTCTTTTATGTCACTTAATACCATCCCTCTCAACCCCCTGACCGTTTCTCCATCTTTGCATCTCTCTCTCTCTCTCTCATGTAATACAACTCTGCTAGGAATACACGTTAACAGTGCAACAGTGGATTATAACCATGATTTGGCAAGAATCTGTGTTGAACATGGAAAATAGGACACACACAGCTCCATCATACTTATATCAAAACCATGTTTGATATTTAGGACTGAATTCTAAGCAATCCAGAATATGATTTTACATTTGGGGCAGATTCATGGAAATTTAAAGAGGTAACAAGCCTGTTCCAGCTCAACTTTTGCCCCGACACGCTCATATTTTAAAGTAAAATTACTTTACACAGCACAGATTTAAATAACACACTCATCCATCTATAAGTCACACTCTTCAAATATAAATATTACAGAGCACTGCCAGATCCCCAGTAACAAACTTTTTACACTCTAGTGTATAAAATATTAAAAAACAACAAGCTAAACTCATGCTTGGACTGAGAAATGGGAAACTGATGTTAAGTTTGCAGTAGAAAGATCATGCTAAATATACGATATTTCCGTGTGTTAACAGAACAGCTGACTAAGAGCTGTTTGCTTCCTCTGGACTGTCCGCATGGTGTCCAAATGGCCGAAACAGTCTTATCTTGCTGAACTTTCTCTCATTTTTTTAATGTTATGATAGGGTTTTTTTTCTCTGTCTGTTTGCTTTTCTCTCTGTTCCAGTTCTTCCTGTGTCGTCACTGCAACTCTCTCAGTTGTTCCACTTTATAGATCTATAAATGGCAGAGCACGCTCAGGACGAAGTGGTACCGATTGGTGACTCAAGCAGTATTTTCTCTGACACGCCTCAAAGGGAAAACAGTGTGTGTGTGTGTGTGTGTGTGTATCATTTGTGGGTTAGCTCCTACCTCACCTATTTAACCTCCCAATCACTAATCTTCCTGGGGATCTATTTTAAAATACAAAAACTGATAATCAAAAATAAAATTAATGAAGTCACTCAAAGAAAACAAACTAACAGTAAAGTAATAATAATTCAAATAAAAATAGAAATGAACATCCACAGATTCATCACTGAATGTAAGATCTCCTCTTACACCAAATTGATCATGAATAGCTATACAAACAGCATAAGCCACATCAGCCAAACGTGTGTGTGTGTGTGTGTGTGTCTTGTTCAACAGTTTAAAGGCTGAGGAAGGATTTAGTCATTGTACTAACAGGCAGTATGAATCTCCCTGCACATACTCAAAAGTCTTTTAATCTTTCACATAAATAAAGTTGTATTCAGACATAACGTACACAGACTAAATACATACTCTAATTCAAAGAGAATTTTGTTAAAAACGCACCCACACACCCACACACACTCCCTCCCTAATTCCTGTACTGGAGGGCAGTGAAGCTTTTCTCATCCATTATTGATGCTTGCGCCCTTGTTGCAAAACTAGAAACTGTGTGTGGTGACACAGGGTGTCATATTCCTCAGCACCCACCTCACTAGACCCAACCCCGGGTCACATTAACGCAGCAGCTAGCCGTCCGTGTCCACACACATTCACACAAATGAATATGGATGTACTCACGCACTTTCTCATGCACACTTACACAAATGCACAGGTGGGTAGACGCACGCATACAGT
The DNA here is from genome assembly GCA_014773175.1 of Lucifuga dentata. Classification (NCBI taxonomy): domain Eukaryota; kingdom Metazoa; phylum Chordata; class Actinopteri; order Ophidiiformes; family Bythitidae; genus Lucifuga; species Lucifuga dentata. The sequence continues at coordinate 34,945 of VXCM01004202.1, forward strand.
ACACACTCATCTACACACATGCACACAAAGTCTCAGGATGACCAGTCTAATCTGATGGGTAAACCAATATCTGAAGTGGAAATGTAGGTAGTAACTGAGAGACCTGTTCCAAAGTCATCTTCTGCGGGAGTTATTGCAATTTAGTGTTTCATCAAAGTGTTGTTATGTCATCAACAACTTTTTTCTATTTTTATTAAAGGAAACATAAACTCTTAGATATTCTTACTATAAATTGTTGGAGATTATGTAACAAAGCTGGTAGTTGCTACTACAGTGTCCAGTGGAAAGATAATATAGTATTCTGTCAAAGTTTGTGTGTTTTTTAGATTTTACTACATCAGAAACTGGGTTAAAAAAATTAATATAATACTGTTTTGTTTTGTTTTGTTTTGTTTTGTTTTGTTTTGTTTTGTTTTGTTTTGTTTTNTAATATAATACTGTTTTGTTTTGTTTTGTTTTGTTTTGTTTTGTTTTGTTTTGTTTTGTTTTGTTTTTGCCAGATTTACTGGTTTTGAATTGTTTGAAATCCCTGACAGGACAACAGGTTCTCAGAGAGAGAAAACTAGACAAATTCTGATTTGATATCTAAGAGAGAGACACAATAATTTCTGATTGGGCAGCTTGGAGAGAAAGGGAAAAAAAAACTCTGATTGGACATCTGGGAGACACTATAATAATGAATTGGACATTTGGGTGAGAGATTATTGATTAGATATGAAGGAGAGAGTTTCTGATTGGACATCTGGTAAGGAGACAATAATTTGTGATTGGCTATGGAAGAGAGAGACAATTTCTGATTGGATGTTCAGCAGGAAGACAATAATTTCTGATTGGATGTCCACAGAAGCCCAACACTCACTGTTTAGAGCAGCATGATTGAGCAGCATGATCCTCCTGCAATGGATTGGAAAGAGGCCAGAGAAATCCTATGTTACTGAAGAACACACACTCACAGACACACACACAAGATATGCATGCAGCAGGAGTCCTCATGCCCAAAACTATTTGCTCTAGTCACATTAATCCTTTTGGTTTTGGCTTTGTCATGGGATCTTGCTTTAAAACAAAATAAAGGAGACATTCTTGTTGAGTTGCTTCCCTGTTATGACAAGAAATTCACCACATGTAAACTACATGTCAGCAATTTAGTGGAAATGCTGGTTCCTACGAAAGCTTCTTCTCTCATGTGCTCTGTATTATTGGCCACAGAGAAACACTTCCTGCTGTTGAGTGTGAGTTAGTATCTCTCTCTGTGTTAGTGTATTCTCACAAATGACTTCTTGTGTGTCCACGTTATACTCGTGTATACAGCATATACATGTCTGCCTTGAGTGTGACCTTGTATTGAAAAAATAAAGAAAATGATCTGTGGTACACAGACTGTGGTCTCTGGCCCAGAGGTGTGTGGCATCATTTTATTACTGTAGCACCATGCCAAGAGATATTCATAACTCTATTGATTACTTAAGTGAATCCATGACAAGGGCGGCTGTGAGAAGATCTCTATAAATGTTTCAGAAGCAGCCTTGTCTGAGTGAAATGGCTGTACTTGAATGACTGAGTGTTACATGGTCGCCTGGCCTGGTGGTGACGTCCTTCACGGCACAGAATCAGGTCTGTGTTCACCTTTGCGGTGTCCCTTCTAGCAGAGTAGATCTGCAGCTGGACTGATCGCTGACAATTCCAGAATGTGGAAAACAAGACAAGAAATCTCCTTTTTTGGTGTCATAAACGAACTTGATATCCTACAATGGAAAAAGAAAACCATATTTCATGTACAAAAAGTGAGAGAAATACTGTACGTTGTCCTGCCTTGAAAATGTTACGTGAAGAAGAATCGAAACAGGCAATTGGTTCACAGTAAATGATTGTGATGGAAAGTTAGGGGTCAGAAATTGAAGTGATGTATGAGCAAATAAATTGCTCTTCAAATTCTGAGTGGAAGTTATCTGAGAAACTGTAGATAAAATAACCAAATGTGAATGTCAGTTTTTGGCTAATTCAGTGGCAAAACTGCCATAAAGCTTATTGCTTATTGTTTTGCCAAATTGAGACATATTAAAGGGAGACCGACCTGTGTAGAAATGCAGGTAAAATCTATCACCACCATAGCAATCATTTACGCTGTGTATTTTTTTATTGATCAGCAGACTGACTTTTGCAGTTATTTGTTTTACATATCATGTTAAAGATAACAGGGATCGAGTTGTGCATGCAGCTACAGTAAGTTGAAATAAAAATCTATATTGTAATGTTTGCTGAGAACCTTTTTCTTCTGTGTTCTGGTAGTTGATCAGTGCCAAAAAAGTTCCTCATGGTCAGAGCAAATAGTGCTGTAATGACATGGTGGTGTACTTAGAAGTGGAATCTCTACAATGGTTGAATCTGTGTTGTTCTTAAAAAAACATTCAATGACCTGCCGGAATGCTTGAAAACGTGAGGAGACTTAGTGTTTCACACAATGGAGACTTTCAGGGTTTTTCCCTGAGATGATTAGCTGTAATGAATTGAATTAGCCTGCCAAGGTAAGGATGGTTTCAGTAAAAACACAATATTGAGACAATGAAATTTTCCCCTGCGTGGCATCTCACTTCAATGCCGATGCTGTTGCTGTTATTCCAGTGAGAGAAACAGATGTGAGATGCTTGGAAGCTTGTGCACTTGTTTGTTGTGTATGTGTGTGTGTGTGTGTGTGTGTGTGTGTTTATGCGTATATTTATCTGNACTTGTTTGTTGTGTATGTGTGTGTGTGTGTGTGTGTGTGTGTGTTTATGCGTATATTTATCTGCGTGTATGTTTGAAAGAAAGGGCGACCATCCAAAAGCTGCATATACCACTAAAAATATACCGCTGAATCCACAGAAGTGTCTGTTTCATTCTCGCTGGGTCTGATACTATTGTCATTCTCAGCTTCCCTGTTACTATGGTTACACATACTGTACATTAGAATCAGTACACCCTGGTTTCAATGTGTCCTCTCTTTTCTTTACCAGAGGCCTAATTCTGCTTCGTCTGAGTTTACCTTGTCAAAAATGGAGCGCTTGTGACTGGAAGATTGCACATGGTTTGGATGTGGATGTACAGTAAGAGTAAAAAATGACAGTCAGCTCGGATCAGGTCATCCTCAAACTCCCAGCAACGTCTACATTATAAACATGTCATAGGAAGGACTGCTTCGGCAATTGGAACTGGTATTTTTGTGTGTTTTCACGCCCGATAGGGGAAAGGAAGAGGTCTCTGCTTGTTAACTTTGATTAGCATCTATCACCCTCCTGTCAGCGCTGTTTGGCTCTGTCAGTTAGCCTGTCAGTCAGCCTGGTAATAACCAGGCACAGAATTGTAATGCATATAGATTGACTGTCAGTCTCGCAGATTGAGAGAGAGGAAGAGAGACAAACTGAAGATGAAGGTGAAGCAAGAGAGAAACTAAGTGCACGCATGTCTCTGCAGTGTAATTCAAGACACAATGAAACAGGGACATCTGATCTTCGCGCATAGGCTTGGACTCGAGAAACACGCACACTGACACACTTTGTGGAAATACTGAATTTTTGATACGTCTGACTTTGTGAAAGAGGAAGTACAAAAATGCCTGGTTATGTCTTGATTCCAAAAACTAAAGCAGCATATTTCCAGAAATACTGCAGAGCCACAAGGAGAATTAACATCCCTTCCTTGTCAGCTTGGATGATGATCACTGTTACTAAATCTCCAGTCTGTGTGTGTGTGTGTGTGTGTGTGTGTGTGTGTGTGTGTGTGTGCCAGATGATTTTTGGGAGAAATCTCTTTAAAACCCACTGCAATATTAAAAACTATCTGACAGTATATATTAGAGTCGTTGAAGTGTGGCCATGTTGTATGTCATGTTAGTGAAATTAATGTACGTTTTTGGCTAAGAAGTGTCTGTATGATCTGAGCTTATGCTTCATTTTTCTCTCTGCTTTTCACTTGCTGTTTTTTTTGTTTTTTGTTTTTTTTTAAATTCAGGTCTGAGTTGAATTCTTATGTAAGCAAATTAGCTGGCAATGTTGCATTTCATTTTTGATGTGTGCTATGTTTCTGTTCGGGTTTCGCTGGCATATTCATCCTTCTCCAGCTGAGACACTGAATTTTCTCAATATGATCCTGTGAATCTAACCAATGTCATAAAATCAAAACTATTTTATAGAAACTGTAAGAACATATAATTTATTTTTTATTTTTTATTTTTTATTTTTTATTTTCTTTTTTGCATGGGCTATCACGGTCCACCTTCCAGCTGCAGGTACAAATTTATGGCAATGGCAACTCCAGATTCAAAATAACTTTATTGACAGGCTTGAGTTGGAAGACGAGGTGGGGCATCATGTGGATGTTGATTGGCAGATTTGATTGAATTCTGATTGTGTACATTTATACTTTGAATTTATATATTTTTCTTTATCTGGATAATGTATCTGGATATAGACATTTTAATGCAAGGTCATTACACAATATTACATTAGCAATTCAGTGGGATCAGGATTGTGTTTTAGTTCCGATGTTCACAAGTGTGTGTGTGTGTGTGTGTGTGTGTGTGTGTGATATTCACATTTACGGAACTCCTGAAGGTTTCACAGAAAAAGCACTTTACTTACAGCAACACTGTTAAGAATGTCAATGTCAACTCACCAGCGAGCATATCTCAGCACATCAGACGTTAAATTGGATGTAATAGCAGCTATATCCAGGTTAAAGGGTGTTATACTGTTCAGGTGGATAGATTGGTATTGACTGTGGGCCATTTTCTGTTGCTGTTTTAGTCCCAAGGCCAGACCTCTTGAGAAAACGACGTATCTGCCAGTAAAAAGCCATTATCTCCATTTCCCTTCGTAAAACAGAACTGCCATCTCACCGCTTCCACTTATTTTTAACTCCCTTTAAAGTGGAAGCAGGGCAGGGTGTGAGGGGAGATGATAAGTACTAATTGGTAAACGTATCCTTGGCAAGTAAAATGTGAAAGAAAAACAAACACATTCTAAGTTAAGAAAATGTGTTTGGTTACGCCTTGTCGCTGAATTTTGATTTTGATTTGAGAGCATTCTGGGAGAATATGTATCCTGGAGAAAACTGCCCGTACATGCTCGGCCCCTGAGAGCGGAGGAAAATCAGGATGTGCAGTAAAACCAAAAATATTCATGTGCAAATTAGTGAATGACCTCATCTGGTGGATCTGGGGACTTTTACGCAGTTAGGACTTTCCTTCCTTAGTAGAAAGCTGGTAAGACTACTATTTTGGACAATTTTCACTCTATGCTTTATTGTGGAGATTTTAAAAGTGTTTGTGGTTTGTGGTGGACGCTGGAACACAGCTCAGCTTTTCACTAATGCTTCTTAGCACATCATAGGCAGCGCTGCTATATTTTGACATTGAAGTCACAATCATTCCACCCGTCTATCCAGGGCTGATTCATGGATTGCAGGCGGAATATCTGACTGAGGAGACAGCAGGGGTNCCCGTCTATCCAGGGCTGATTCATGGATTGCAGGCGGAATATCTGACTGAGGAGACAGCAGGGGTGGGACAGCATGGGTGTGTGTTACTGTGCACAAACATGTCTTTAGCCATATTTTGCTAATGAGAATGAGTCTAATTTTTGGTTTGGTAGTGTAATTTCAAGGGATAGAAGATTAACTGACAATTAGGAAAGAGGGCGAAACAGCAAAATAAATATGCTGGGTGAGGAATGAAGAAAGAGACATTAAAAACTTGCAGCCTGTGAAGTATTTTCAGAATGGGCCTTGACAACATCAGCCACAGGCTTTTGTCTGGAGTTTATCTGTGCTGCTCAACCTTACAGCAGTGCTACCTCTGCCTGGATTCTCCACTTTGCCGCTGCAGTGAAATCGCAACCAAATATAACTTTGACCGTCTGCCCGTGACCTTTCAAATGCACAACCAATTAGAAAATAGCTGTACGTTACATAAGCAGGGGCAATGAAACAATGGAGGAGAAGCGCATAAGCAGTGTAGAGCAATTTCCCAAATTTAAAGGCGCGTCATGATCTGGGCTGAAAGGTGATTGCATGCTAAAATGTCAGCAGCCAGACAGGTCGGAAACTGGCATATAGCTTGCATATGAAATGTGGTGTTAGCTACATCTACAGCTAAGGGCGCTACTTGATGATGCATGTTGTTTTTGGCAGAGCGTCACATGCGTCATCTGCAAGGCGAGACAATAAGTTTATCAATTTTACTCCTGATCAGCAATTTTGACCAAAACAGGTGGATTTTTTTGTGACTTGTGTGCAAATTTGGATCTCTCCCATCTGTTTAGAATTTTTTGCTGCCTTAAAATGGTGACACCTTTGTTAATAACTCATCATATTCCTCTAAGCGTTTCATCTTTCATATTCCTCTTAGCATTTAATCCTGACTTAAAATTGTCCCTTTATCTGAGATCTGAAGTCAAAGTAAAGATTAAACTCAAGTGAACTTTTAAAAGGAGATATTTTTCTGCGAATATTTTTTTTTTTTTTAATCAAAAGCAATGACCCTTCACTATTCTTAACCACGTAATCTACTTCAATTGATTTTTTATTGATCAGAGAGGNCAGTTAATGGAGAGATACAGAAGGAGGTGAAGATGAAATAAACCACATGCTGCTTTCCCACGCCCCTCCCTACCTCTGTCCTTACGTGTAAGCAGACATTGTCTTTATCTCCCCTCTCCCTTTGCTCGCACACACACACACACACACACACACACACACACACACACACACACACACACACACTTACACATCATTTTGGATGGTTCCATTGTGCAGTTGGAGTGTCACTGGTCTACTGACAGCAGAAAAAGTGGGTCAAATGAGGGTATTGTCCTATATTTTTGGGAGCTATTATTTGTTTTAACTGGAGTGTGGTGAGGCCTCTGTCCTTTGTCTTACTTCTCTCCCTCCATCCTCTCTCTCTCTCGCTCTCTCTTGCTCTCTCTCTCTTTCTGTCTGCCCTTGACTGCTGGTTGACTCGTTGCTGCCTCAGGCTCGTAGCCAAGGGCTCACAGCTCGGTGCTGAAAGGTTGCTCGCCCTGTGGATCTAGAGAAGGTGTGAGTTCATTCAAATGTTTAGCTGTTTACTGACAGGCTTCATCTCTTTACTTCTACAACTGAAAACACAGCCAAGAACGTCCATTTTTACATCCAAATGGTGACTCAGTAGTTTTAAATTTACACCATATATACTGTACATGTGCACTATACATGTAAAAGGAGTTCTGTTCAAGCATAGATATGAGTAATAGATTTCTGAGTCTAATCCGTATCAAAAGTCATACAACAGCAACTGTACGCATGTAGTAACTGCCGCCGAGCCAAGCCAATTATTTGATCAGTCAACTCATAGATTGATATGAAATTAATCATTTTGAATTTTAATACCAGATCAATTGAGTTAGCCTTGGTAAAAATCCAAACTTTGCTGAGTCTAGCTTCTCGAATGTGAGGATTTTCTGTTTTTCTCGCTCCTTTGGGATTTGTTTAACTGCAGTTCTGACAAAACAAGCAGTTGGAAAACCTGTAAATGTTTTTGACATTTTATTCACAAAAAAAAAGCAAAAAAAAAAGAAAAACATGAGTTGCACAAGTTGTTATTTTAGCTTTGCACCAGCATCAATGAGACTGATCCTTGTACATTTGTTGGACTCACTAATTTAATTGTTTCTCATTCTGAATCAAATGAGGTAGCAGGTTTTGTTGTTTTTTTTTTTTTTTTTTTTTTTTTTNAAAAAAAAAAAATCAATAAGCTAATGAGATATTGGCATTTTATTATTTTTTCCTACTGTGAACTGAACTTTTTTCTTTTTGGCTCTCCCAAAGAGAAATTTTGCTCACAAAACCACAATATAAACATGACATTTCCTGCACTTCTGTCTATGCTCGAGGCTAATTGTTTCCATACACAGAGCTGAACTGCTACTTCATTGCATTTCACCCTTACACAGCCTGACAGTCTAATGACACAAACACACACATCCGTGCACATACAGTACATGTGTGTGTATGTGTGTGTGTATGTGTGTGTGTAGCCTCCGTATCCCACTGATATGCCAACAGTAGCACTGTGCTGTCTCTTCCTGCTTATTGTCAATGAGACAGGCCTGCTGTAGCGTTAATGAAGGTTGCTTTGGTTTGTTGATAAAGGATCATAGGAGCCACACACACACACACACACACACACACACACACACACACACACTGAGTAACCTGTCAGTCAATAACATTGCATGTGTTTTCGGGTTCAGAAGTCTATTTTCTGGTTGACTTGTAATTTGTGAATTTCACACGAACGCCTCGGTTTTCTGAACAGCCTTATGAAACATTTATATACATAAGAGAGACAGAGTCTGCATGTCTGTCTGTAAGCTTCTTTGCTGCCTGTTTGTAATGTCTGGCTTATGTAATGATCAGTTGAGGCCACTTCAGTTAGTGGACAATTTGATGGCATTCATCACATCATTTTTACACCATTGGTACTTTAGCCTTAACTGCATTGTTAAGGATAATGTTGAAAATAAATACGTGTAGAAACTTGGTTTGATTTAGTGACTCTGGTGATTAAAGTGAGTGTATGAACAATCTTTATGCATGCGTGCGTTTTTCTCTGTTAAATGTGTGTGTTACAGGACATGGCTACACTTTTCCGCATTGTCAGTTTAGTTGGTCATCTGGTCATTTTTCGTATCATATTGAGCTATCATGTGAGCACATTTTAACTCCAGCATTATTCACAGATTCACACAAACATCAGCAATAGAGGGCAGCTGGTCATTTTGTATTGTGGCAGCCTTAGTAGGAAGGAAGCGCTTTGCAAATTTGAACAGATTTAGTAAGAAAATTAAGCAAAAATAAAGACCTAAGTCTACCAAGCCCTGACAAAGACAGCAGGTTGAAAAAAGGTTTTATTTGTGTGTGTGTAGGGACTGTTAATTTAGATGCTGTATGACTTGTATCTATCTTGTGTGGATTTATCTAGCAGTTAACAACATGTTATATCTGGCTACAGATGTACAGATGTGTACAGATGTTGACTGTGACTTTAATTGTATATTTCCTTTGATAGATTGTCTTGATTGATTGATAGCTTTCCCAAATGTTCCACACCACAGCCACATTTTTTCTGCACTTGCCTTGTTTCTGTGTTTTAAAGAGACCGGTTAATTTACGCGGTGGACTTGCGACCTATCCAGGATCACCAATGCTGTGCCTCTGAACCAGTGCATGATGGAATAGACCAGCCCACAAGAGCCTGAACAGGCTTTCTGGATATAAAGGATGGATGAATATATGGATAGATGGATTAAAGTAATTGTTCTTTCTTCAGCCAAGAGTAATAATTAATGTACTTCATCTCACACACACACCATATGTTAACAGTACCTGCATTCATAATGAACAGCTGATTCTTTTAATTCATGATATACAAAATAGTGAGTAATTGGACTTTCTATGTGTGTGTGTGTGTGTGTGTGCTTGCATGCGTGCGAGCGAGTGAGAGAGATTCAGCACTACATTGGCTGGAGACACTCTGCTGCTCTATTTACCACCCAATGAGCCTCATCTGTGTGTGTGTATGTGCACGTGTCCATGCTGACAGTGTGTTTGTTCCAGCAGCATGCTCATGTGAATGCTCAGTGGAAGAGAACAACATGGCTCACTATGGCTGGGTAATCCAGAGAGCAGATACGTGTCCACCAACACAAACACATACATAACCTCACACACAATCTCAAACAAACATACGCAGTCACACACACGTATACGCGCGCACACAGAAGTGCGACGAGATATAGATGTAGAAGCAAGACAGACACACGTGTCATCCTTCCTTCTTCCCCTTTTGCCTCCTTCCTCCCTGCATCAGTCAGACGCTCTGGCAGGAGGATTAGTGGAGCGCACAGCTCCCTCAGGGAATATTTGTGTTTGTGACTCTGCAGCAGGACTGACGGTCTCTGGGAAACTCACGCTTTAATTTAATGCTTTAATTCAATGCTTTAATTCAATGTTCTCTCTTGAAGTCAAAATTTATTTTAAGCCTATTTTTGATTCACGTAGATTATCTTCATTGTGCCATCTGTGATAGGCTTTTTGAAGTATTTGCCCGCTTGACTGCAGGAGAATATATTCATGCATTCATACACAAAAACACACAAAAATATGGATTAAATTCATTTCAGAGGTAAATTATAGGGATTTTTTCTTACACGTGAATAGTGCCACAGATTTTGTTGCATCTGAGCATGGAGCGAAGTAGACAGATCACAAATAAAACCATATCTAGATTGTGCCGGATTCACAGATAAAGACCCTGAGGCTTTGTACGGCTCTACAGAGCCAGCAGAGGTTTCATCAGGCCTGTGAGGTCAAACTGTGACCTCACTCAAACTGAGCTGAAGGGCTAAAAGACTAAAACTAAATGTGATGAATCGGTGTAAAATCGGTGTATGAATTCACATATCCATACTCTTTTTTTTATGCTTTGTGGAACTTTACGCAGAGCAAAGACACTAAAAATACTGTGTGGCGTTTAGACCTTTTCTAACCTCCTCTCCAAACTGTTCCTGCGTGCGTGCCTGTGTGTGTGTGTGTGTGTGCACATTCTTGTTTGTTGACCTTCATGAATCAGCATCTACATGTGACTGTCATGAGTTTAAACAGGTTTTACATATTTATAGTCTTCTTTTTTCTCTCTCTCTCTCTCTCTCTCTCTCTCTCTCTCTCTCTCTCTCTGTCTGTCTGGCTTCTGACTGCTGACTACTCATAAATAACAAATATCACTAAGCCAGAAACACTTAAAATATATTTTCACCATCTTTATCAGCACCATAATTCTTCAGCTCTGATCTGATAGTTGTCACTAATACTTCACATCTTTATCGAACTGATTTCTGCATCAACCTGCCGTTTCCATATGAACAAATTGTCGTGTACACCTCCATCCAGAATGTCCTGTCCAAGCCCATAACAAGCTTTTCAATCCTTAACCTGTCCATCTGTCCAGCAGTTTTTTTGTCTGTCCGTTCAGCCATTCTTAATGTGTAAACCCGTAATTTTCCTGTGTGTGTGTGCTGCGTCTTCTTGCTCCGGTGCTGCTGAACACAACAGGAGATTGAGCTGAGTCCAGCGCTTCCTTAATGAACGGCAGGCTGCTCTAATCAGAGATGTGATGCTTTGCTTCGGTTGCATAATGACTTTGCCACCATCATCATTCATTCTCAGCTGTGTAGTTGCACACACAACATTCAAGGACAATACCGGCGATCTTGCATGTTTCAGCCCAATATATACAACCTGCAAACATGTTATGTTACTGACAACCATTTCCCAAAAGACAACTACTGGACTGGTAAATTTTCAGTTTTTTTTCATACTTCCAGACTACCATTGTTTTCAGTTCGTTCTAGTACCTGTTAAAATCAACTTGTAGAAGCTTCAAACGGGCTTGAGATAAGTAATCCATCACAGCAAATGCGATGTCTATTAAGTTTTTTGTCAAAGTAATTTTATTTAACCAGTCCAACATGGAGCACGAAAGACAATGTATGTCTCTGCCAGGAAATATAGTCCCAGGGGAAGATGACTTTACAGTTGTTCAATTGTAGATGCCTTCTACAATTGAGCATAAGTATTAGAAAGTGAAACCATGAACTTTAATGTGGGTGTTAAAGTTCAACATGAACATTTGATTTTGAAAGACGAGGGAATTTGGCAAAATAACATGAAAACTAAAATACGTTTATGTTTTGGAAAATGGTTGACAGTAATGTAACATGTATGCGGGCTGTCTATATTGGGCTTAAACATGTAAAATTGCTGGTATGGTCCTTTAATGCAGGACTGGACTTGATGTCTAGATAAATGCTTACTAAGCAGTTTACAATATGTATTGTAGTTTATTTATTTTCTTTTTTTCTTCTATGTTCACTCTATCACTTCATCTTTCTGCCTCTCTGCCATTGTATCTGTATCTTTGGTATTTTCTAAGCTTTTTTATTCATAAAAACAGCTGGATCAGTGGTCATCTAGAGTTCGAATCGAGAATCGACAGTTTATTTTCTCACAGGAAAATTACAGAAACAGAATACAATCAAAAATAACAGCTTGCTGTGACATTAAATGTTGTAAAGTCGGGCAAAAGACAAGAAACACAAGCCAGCCAACAGAAAATGCTATTAAATTGTGTTCTGTCTGGATAATGAAAGAACCGTGATTGTGTAAGGTGTCATTGCACACAGTACTATTCATGTCAGAATGCAATCAGATGTGCCAGACCACCTCCAGAGCCAGTCTGCTCATAATAGTTTAACTGTCTCTCATCTCTTATTAAATGCTCCAAGAGGCTCTGATCTGCAGCGTAATCAGCGCTGCATTTTCTGAGTCATCACAGCAGGATCTGACCTTTAACTAACACCGTCCTGCTGCAGTTACACCTGCTGTGTTTGTTTTTGTTGACAGTGCACTATGCGCGATGCAGATTGCATTTTCCAAATGAGGTGTAAACGAGGTCCAAGTGTCAAAGGAAAATCTGTTTCACGCAGATGGATGCATGTAGAACCGTGTTGGCTTCAAGTCTGGACCAGCCGTGCTCACAAGTCAGCTAATGCAAATACAAGTCAAGGCTCAGGTGTCGGGTCATGAGTTTTAGTTAGGAGTGTCTAATTAAAACAAACAACTGTTTTGAGGAAACTGATTACATTATATCTCATCCAGTTATTTTAATATCAAATGAAAAGAATGTAATGGAAATAAAGGTATGGATAGAAATTAAAGGTGGACATAATCACTTAAAACATTTTAGTCACGAGTAATAGAGACAAGATGACTCAATGACACAGTGAAATCAGTTTATTTGATTCAAAGCTCCTCAGAGATTCCAAACGTGTCCTACTGACATCTTCATTCATTCATTCATCCATCCATCCATTTTCTATACCCATTTGTTCTGTTAAGGGCCATGGGGGGGCTGGAGCCTATTCCAGCGGTCATTGAGCAAGAGGCAGGGTACACCCTGGACAGATCGCCAGTCTATTGCAGGGCTTCATTCATTCATTCATTAATCTATTCATTACCTTGACCAGTGTCTGTTGGTTTGGTTTTAGCAGGATTACTCAAAAAGTTATTGACTACTTTTGATGAATCCTGTTAGAAAGATAGGCATGGCCCAGAGAATAATGCATTTAATTTTGGTGTGGATCTGGATCCAGAGCAGATCCAGGAATTAAAAAAAAAAAAAAAAAAAAATTATTCCACTGCAAGATAGAGCTTTTTTATTGGATGTTTCTGTCAACTTATTCAAAAACAATACACCGGTTTTAATGAATCAGGTATATTTATTTCATGATAGACTTTTAGAAAATAAAAAAAAAACCTTCTCAATCATTCATTCATTGTAAGCCTTCCTGTCTATAGCAGACGTGATAATTCATGTCAGTGTGAACAGACCTTATTTATTTATTTATTTATTTACTTACTTACTTATTTATTAGGTCTGAAATTATTAGGTCTAAAATTTAAAATATACATAAAACTGGCTAGCTAATCGGTCAGAGAGGGAGAGGAATCGACTGAATGTGTAACCAAAATTTTAACTTGTGTTAGCAGGCTTCACAACAACAACAAACTGAGGATCCTGGTGAACCGGGTTCAGAAACATAATTATCATTTCATCGAGCCAAACCAGCATGCTGAGCATTTTCAACATGCTTGAAACAGGCGGGTTTGTAATAAATAACCAGGAACGATCCAGAGGAGCTGGTTTGAGACGAGATAAAATTTTATTGATGCCTTGGAGGAAATTAGATCACTGAGATAGAATAGAAAAGTGAGCAATAAAACTGAGAAAGTAATGATCTCTAGCAATGACTGTGGAATTATGTAAACACATTCCACCACATTAAGTAGACTGTAGAATATAAAGAAATAGATTGCTAATGATGATAAGAATACTACAGTATCATGAATAATTTTGAGATAAAAATGGGAAAACAGCTGGGACTGCAAACTCTGGAGAGGTTTGCTCGTCTAAGCAGCACAATTCTGGCCTTTTTTTTTTTTCAAAGCCTCATAAAAGTAGGTGTGCTGGGGTTTGTAGAACATATACATGGAGTATTTATGTTTTAATAACAAAAAAAATAACAAGAAACTTTTCTTTATTATAGTGTGTGTGTTGTCTCAAAATCCTTCAAGCTAAAAGGAGAGTTTGCAGACAGAAAGTGTTTATAAGGACAAGAAATTGTGGTTTGGGGTAAAAAGAAACACTTTTAGACTGCACCATTCCACTATTGGATGGAACAGCAGAGGCACACACACACACACACACACACACACACAGAGAGAGAGAGAGAGAGAGAGAGAGANCACACACACACACACACACACACACACAGAGAGAGAGAGAGAGAGAGAGAGAGTGCTCAGACAGGCAGGCCTGATTTATTATCACACGCCTCACAGGGCTGATGACAAAAATGACTTCTTTGTTCTTCCACTGTAGTTCCACATGCTTTTGCCCTTTCTCATACACACACACGCACATACACACTCTCTCTCTCTCTCCCCTCCCACTGTCTGCATGTCTCTATCTCTCCGTAGGGTCATATGAAGTTTAATGTTGCTGTATTTCTGTTTGATGATGAGGAAGTTGTCAAATGGAGCTATTGTTGGTGAAACATGCACATCTGGCTTCAGAGTGATGGCTGTTGCATAACTGGTGTGTGTGTGTGTGTGCGCGCGCGCGCGCGTGAAGTACAGAAATAAGCCTCAGTGGCGATAGATGCCCTTCATATGTCCTTGCGATGCATCCTGCTCGATATGAGGTCATGTTTGTGGTTGCATGTGTGTGTGTGTGTGTGTTTGTGTGTGTGTGGCAAAGAGTGCGTGGCTCCCCTTGACTCTACTGCCTTGTCCTTGATGTGTAACAAGCATATGGACTGTGGCAGTTTGCGCATCTGTCCAGTGGTCAAGACATCATGCAGTGCTTCTGTGCACCATTTCAACATTTCTGCCCTGCCTGTCAGTTTATACACACACACACAAAATGCACACACACCAAAGGAGGTTTTTCCACACCGTTTGAGGACACCCACTCTCCACAGGGAAATCTGCCTTTGTCTGAATGAGTACAAGAACCTGCTGAGCTTTCATCGCAGCTTGACAACCTGATGTAGTTTTTTTTTTTTTTTNTTTTTTTTTTTTTTTTTTTTAGCAGCAATCAGCTGCTCGGTTAAGTGACTCTGTCAAAAAGTCAGATGTGTCTGTCAGTCTGAAAAGGTTGTAAAAAAAAAAAGCATTGTGCAAAAAGCGCTGCAGGAGAAGAACATATGTTAAAGTTAGACAGGCTGCCACACCGGTTCTTTTTGTCACTTGGTGAGGTAGCAGACGTTTAAATGCAGAGTGCTGGGTTGGCAAGTCAGGCTTTTGTATGTTGTTACACACACACACAGCCAAAATGAGTTGCAGCTTATCACAAAGTTTGCACCTGTTATTGTACGTTTGAGTCCAAGGACTTGGTACAGTTGAGCTAAGCCAATATTAGCTTTCTGATTGCCTGTAGGAATCGAAACTCCAAAAGTACTTATATGGTCTACTGCACACTCATAATGTAGCTAAATGACACCTATGGGCGTATATGCACACACAAACACACTTGCATACATATGAGCAGTTCTGTATACCCTATGGTAACCATGCTCTCCCCTGCTTGTCGTCTCTTGTTACATAAGCAGTCTAATGTTACTCCAGGAGGCCGTGTAAACTGGCACCTCAATATCAGTCATCACCTAAGAGGAGGGAGGGGGAGAGAGAGAGAGAGAGAGAGAGAGAGAGAGAGAGGTAAACAAGAGCGAGTGAAGTGTTAGAAATAAAGATGTGACCGCGTGGGTAAATGGGAGAAAGAACCAGAATCTAAGGTGAACACAACAAAGGCCAATAAAAAAAAAAAAAAANAAAAAAAAAAAAAAAAGAAGGGAGAAGAAAGTCACATGATCTTCCTCTCGTTCTTATTTAAGAGACACGTGTTTGTTTGGAGTGACAGCTGTGTGCCCTCACGGCCATGTTTGTAGTTTTCAGCGACAGCTTTTAGTCTTGATCTGCAGTAAAAGCTTCACTCCTGAATCTCTCAGTTACCATCCAGCAGAGAAACACAGAAAGGACATTAATCCTCCAATCTGCGTCTCGCATTCTCTCCAGGCCCGTTGCAGTGTTTCCTCTCTGAACGCATTCTTTTAACCCAAACTGAATATATCATTCCTCCCTCGAGGCGCCAAGAAGAAAGATTCTAATTCACACTGCCTCCCTCGCTGTCTCTAAGTAGTTAATGCTTCTCTGGCTCCTATCTCATCTCATCTCATCTCATCTCATCTCATCTCATCTCATCTCATCTCATCTCTCTCTTTTCTCTCCTCTCTCTGTTTATCTCACTAAATTTCTGTCAAACCTCCCCTCCACTTTTCTTTCTTTTTCTCTTTAAAGTCATGTTCATATTTTCTGAACAGACAGATTCTGGGAGCCATGCTCTGTTGAATTCTTTAGATGCAGTTTATTTTTTGTGGGGGGGATAGAGGTGATTGTGATCCTTCTATAGTGAACAGTTTACATTACATGCTTGTGAAAGTTGAAATGCATTGAACTTTGACCCCGAAGTGGTGATAACTACAGCCATTGACCAATAAATAGAGCTCCACTGTGTTTCCCGATCACAGTCTGGAGGATGAAGCTGGAAAGATTAAAGCTATGAAATCAATGCTAATGAGTTGATTTCAGTTGAATTTAGCATGCCTTTTTATTTTTTTAATGACAAGTTTTTTTTTATATTGGGAATTTTTTTTGGTTTTTGAAGAGGTATGTGCTCTCTTCTTCTTTCTTCTTCTTCTGCTTGCAGTGTAAAGCAGCTTTCATCTATGTGGACATATGTCTTTTTGCATGTGTTCTTGCGTGAGTTTAAGCCTCATGTGATTGGCCTTATGTGATCTTGGACTGCTGAATGCTGCCATGTCTGTGCCTCTATTTCTTTAATATTAATTTATCTTCTATTTTGGCTCATGTTTGTAGGTGTTAACTATCAAAGTGACATTGGGTTATTATGAGATGTGTCCTTGTGACACAGAGGACAGTTTGCCTGCGTTTGTAGAGGGAAGCAGATAAAGCGCACACACATGCACACGCACGCACACACATGTACCCAGAGCATCCTGTGTGTCAATCCACTTGGTCCTGTTGTCAAGGAGACCAGGCCTGGGTTGACAGCATCTAGTAAATACCTGGGATGTTTTCTGAGTGGGAGTGTGTAGGAATGTGTGGGGTTGGGGTTTTACTTCATTAAAACGTCCTTGTTTATTGTGTATCATTATTACAATACGGGCTCAAAGAGATGATGAATGCCATGCCATCAGTGTCACCCAAGCATTTTGGAAAGTTGTAGTTTTGTTTTTATTGGAAAACACTTCAAAAAATGATACATTTACAGATCCATAAAGTTCTATTTTTGTCTGTACAGTTCAATATGTAACATTAATCTTATGTAAGTATACCAAAAACACCAGTAGAATAAACAAAACTGTAGAATAAAAAAACAAAAGAAAAAAAAAACTCGTTTTTTTATTTTGTTTTGTTTTTTTTTTTTTTTNGTTTTTTTTTTTTAATTTATATAGATTATCTGATATGTTTTTGCTGGTTTATATATATATATACACATAGATAGATATAGATACAGATATAGATCAGATAATCTGGATAATTCTAAAAAAAACTGAGTTTTAAAATTCTTGTTTACAAATGTTAACTATACATGTAGTTATAATATTTGAACCTTACATTTGAATATTAGCCTTCCTATCAAGAGACTATCAATAGATAGAAAGACAGAGTATATAGTCTGGTTACAGATGTTTTCTGTAATCCTTCCATCCATTCATCCATCCATCCATCCATCCATCCATCCATTATCCCAAAATTGATAGAATTTGTCTTTCTAAATCCTCAGAGCTCATGTATTATATCAAACAGTCATTTGTTGTAGGTAATGATGCATTATGTCATTTTATTGTTATTGTCTTGTTTGTTGCTGACTATAAAGCCTGCAGTAATCTTATATCTGCTCTCATTGTCAGCTCAAATGAAATATATTACAAACATAAAGCACTACATCTACATGGTATATAAAATTTGTAATAATACAGTATGAATTTTTTTTTAGCCTAGTTGAGAAAGATTTTCTGCAGCTGGAGAGGGGGGAAAAAGCAGGATAGCGATACCAGCGTTTCCACAGCACAGTGATGGGATCTGTGGAAATCAAATAGCAAAGTAGGTCCTCGTGTGTAAGTCCCACAGGAGATCATGGTGATCTGAGCTCGTAACCTTCAAGAGACGGCAGCCCGACAGCCAGAGGACCAGAGATAATTAAAATAACTGTCTGCAGCACTAATTATTCACTGTCCTCATTTTATAGAATTATGTGTGTGAAATGAGTGTGAGGAATCTGTTTTTTTGAGAATGTGGATATGTTTTACTCTCTACTCTCTATATGTGTTTGATCAGGTGAGTGTGTGTTGGAGGGAGAGGGAGTCTGTGTGTATACTGTATGTACATGTGTGTATCTGCCATAGCTTTATGGCCATTATGGGAATATTTGAGTGCAGGGTTCAGATAATTGATGCTGGGACTCTCTAAAGTGGTAGTCAGACTGGCCCAGTGCCAGTATGGGGGGGGNAAAAAGAAAAGAAACAGAGAGGAGGGGAAAGATTCGAATAGGCCTAATATATGGTACACAGACATAAAAATGATGATAACCATTAGAGACTTTTTGTCCATAAGTATCCGTCATGGCTATCTAACTGTTTGCTGATTTGTAATTTGAACTGAAAAGTTAACTCCTTATGGCAGCATTTTAAGTAGCATTAATAAAAGCCAGTACTCAAGCCAGACAGGTTACCTAATCAGAAAAGAAGTGCTCTTCCTGTTGGCATTGGTAACCCAGGCAACTGTTCCCCCAGAGAAAGGCTTTGGAAAATCTCCATGGTCTGTTTAGCAAAGTCCCAACGCGTGTCCCCTGAACATCTCCAGCACAAAGCAGCAGTTTATTGCCTTGAGCAGAGATGATGCTGAGGCTTGTGTTTGACTGGAGATTAGGCAGATCGAGGCCTTTTGTGGCCGTTCTGCTGTTTGCCGACGATAAGCACGGCTTTAATGTCTGAGCCAGGAGCCATGGGAGAGGGAAGGGTTAAGGGTAAACTCAGTGAAGTCGTAACTCGTCTCTGTTTGTCAGATCATTAATTGCCGATGCCTTCGTGCTGCTAAGCGTTACGCTGAACATTTGCTGTATATTCAGCTGTTTGCACTTGAAAATAACACACAACTTCCTCACATTGTTTGTTAATTTTCCACATCAGACACCTAATGAAAAATCAATGCCAAAAAAAGTCCAAAGTTCTTATCTTGTGATTTTTTTTATATCACTCAACATTTTTACTTCCTGTAAATAAGTTTGTCTTCACTGCTTTTAATTTAAAAAAAACAAAAATTGCATTTTCAAGTCACATGGGTGGAAGAACATTGGAGATATCGAATCATATTCTGCATTGCTGTTTGGCCCAATGGTAAAGAATTCATTGCAAAATTGAAGAAGCAAGTGGTGGCATTTTACATTTGGACAAAATATAAGTAGCCCAGAATTGAAATACATTAGCAAATTGTCCTGTTAACGCCAAAATGTTATGGTTGCACACATTTCAGAACAAATATGCAAGAAAACAGATATTTGACCCATGAGTTGATTTGACTTCTGTTTTAATTTGAAAAATTATAAAGCTACTGTTTTGCTGTCATGTGCTGGCTGCTGTATGAGCGTAGAAGGTATTTCCATTTTACAGAGCCCACTATAATCCCATAACCATAAAATCTACAAGCACTGCACATTACAGAGAGTGTTACACATGAGCACACACACTCAGCTCATACACTCACTCATACACACTCAGCTTCTGGAGTATTACTTCTTCTGAGGATCTAACAAAAAAGCATTGTTTTGTTCACTATTTAACCACTTGTTTTTGTCATTTTCCTTATATCAAAGCAAAAGCAAAATGAAGTGTGGATCTTGTTCTTCTTTATGTAATGCTTCAAACTGAGATAAATAGAGAAATGAGATGTAACACTGGTAAGCAACACTTATGGAAAACAATAACAGTAATTACCTGCACACTACAGCAAACCATGAAGCTTTACGCCCGATTGAAAGGACCACAACAGCATGAGAACATGAGGTCTTCATTCATCTGTTTGTTTTTTGGATTCATAGGCTCATATATCTTTTTTTTTTTTTTTTTTTTTTTAAATTTATCCCTCTTATTGACAGATGTAAAGATGCAAGTGATGGTCTGTTTCAGTCTGCTTTGTGTGTGATGTAACACACATTCTTAGGGCAAGTGCTTTGAGAGTCTTTGACCAAAAATACATATTTTAATGACGCTCTGTATTGCCAGCGGCTGATACGGGCCAGTGTGTATTTTCACCCTGTGGTTTAATTGATTGCTATTTAGTAATTGGATTTCAATCCCCCTCCTCCAGGCATGCTCATATACACACACAAAGACACACACAGCACAAAGACGCACAATAATGCAAAACCTGTGTGACCTTTGCCCCTTTTCCTCCAATGCGTTAACCTCTAACCTTTGACTTTTGCTCTGCTGGAGGCAATGACTGCATGCAACCCCCAGCACATCAGACACATTCACCCCATGAAAACATTTGCCACCTGTAATTGTGTGATGAAATTTTTCTGAAAAGGGCCATACTGGTGATTTTGCATATTTAAAGGACCATTTTGCATGTTTGAGCCTAATATATTCAATTTTCATACACGCGTAACGTTACTGACAATCATTTCCCAAAGCATACTAGTGGAATGGTGAATTAAGTTTTTTTTTTTTTTCCTACCTTCCATACCGCCATTGGTTTCAGTTCATTCTATTAAAATCAACTTGTTGATACTTGAAATGTTCTTGGGATAGGTAATCCATCGTCGCGAAATAGACATGTATTCAGGTTTTTTTTTTTTTCAAAGTAACTTAATTTTAGCATTTAAGTGCAATAAAAAGCATGGAGTGAATGTATGTCTCCACCGAGGAATATAGTCTCAAAAGAAGACCTGCATTTATCGAAAAATTTAGACGGCCGTGACTTCATAAGGCTGTATAACTATTAGCAGGAGAAACATTGATTTTTAAGGTGGGTGTATCACTTGAATATTTGATTTAGATTAAGAGATTTTGCAAAATATCAGGAAAGCTGAAATACAGTTTTATCCTTTGGGAAATGGTTGTCAGTAACGTAACGTATGAAAATTGAATATATTAGGCTCAAACATGCAAAATGGAGTGTTACTGACAACATTTTCCTTCTTATAGTTTTCATGTTGTCTTGCCAAATCCCCTAATCCTTCAAAATCAAATGTTCAGGTGATACATCTTTTAAGTATTAAGTGTGTTTGAGTTTAGCAAGTAAAGACGCATCCAACAAGTCTAATCTGGTTCATTTTAGCCAATGGAATCAATACATTTTTGATGATGTGATCCCATGATATGCACTATATATGAAAGGAAGTCCCTTTGATGACTATGATCTTAATACGCCAAACCAATTAGCTATGACATGATGAAATAGACTTTGCTTGAGTGAAACTTTGGCTGATTGGTTTTGACCCCAGCTTTAATAACAATCGGTTATAAAATAAAGAAAGGGATGGCATGATTCATATTTCTGTTGGTCCATTTTATCCTATTTATAGTAAAGACATTAAAACATTTTAAACCCACATATTGCTTATGACGGGCCACAGACTGTTTTGTGGAGAGCCATGGAGATTTAAGTGTCAGGTCTGATGTAGATAAATTAATGAGTCTACTCTCCACCACACACAAACACACACAAATGCTGCGGTGCTCATGATGCATTAATGAGAGTGTCAGAGGGCTTAAGTCCGCCCTGCAGATTTACCGCCACAGTAAGATCGCAGACTGGCTCCTCAAAGCTCAGCTGGAAAGGAAATGAGAGAAAAGCAACAAAGAGCAAGAAATGAAGTAAGAAGACTAAGGCTGGGTTCAGACAGCAAGACTTCAGAAATCCCAAAATTTCTGAACAGCTCAAGTTATACAACAGTCTTTCCACTAATCTTATGTCTTGACGATATTGCGGTGCAGACTAGAGGTCTCCACAGATCCATTTTGGACACGACCCAGAACAGAAAAACTACCTGAACCTGCAGAAATTAGAACTGAAAGAAAAGGCCCATCCCATTCACATTTTCTCCTGCAGAAATTGTCACTATGATCACAGTTGACAGAGAGTCTGCTCTGTTCAACCGGGATCCACTCTATACAGACTTTAGGACAGAGGCAATATCACAAGACCTGACCTAATTGGACAGAATATAATTTGAACTTGACCTGACTTCCTGGGTCGGGTCTGAAGACTTCCAATACACACACACACACTACTCAACTGAACTCAGACGAGGTGCACAAATTACAAGATCTGTCACCTGATGACCAACATCTGAAATCATAAAACCTCACATGAGAAATGAAAACCTCAAGAAGTTAAAACATGCAAGAAGTCACTGTATTTTTTCTGTCTGTGTAGTGCGTGTGTCATTTTGAGTTGAGAAAAGAAGGAACAAGAGGCAGAAAGTCAAAAAGTGAAGGAGTTATGTTGTTTTTGTCACTTCTGCCTCCTCTCACACTCTCACGTGTTATCACGAATTGCTGTTGTTGGCACTTCTCTTAGATCTGCTGAAACCACAAAAGAATCTCCGAATTTATACTGATGATTTCAAACGTACTTGATCCAGACTGGGTCAGGATGCATCTCTGCATCTCTGCACTACCCTGATATAAGGAGTACTGTGACGGGCACAAGCAGCAATTTGGGCTTTTTGTCGCAGATAAGAAAAATTTGACTGGAGAATCAGAGCTAAAATTATGCCGTCTGAGCTTGTCATAAGTGAGTCTATGAAAAGAGAAAAGGTAAAGTAATAGTAGTGCTCTGTGAAAGGATCTGCCTTTCACAGAGCAAGTGGAGATGAATGTATTATTACCGTGATTACAGTCATCAGAGGGAGAGAGAGAAAAAGACAATGTATATATTCCACCCGTTTCCATCCTTCAACATGAAAATTCCTGCATTCTACATTCACTAAGTTAAAAACTCAAGCATCTTCAATTTTTCATCATACATTACCATCTTTGCTAGCAGAAATTGCCATCTAATGAGTGCTATCCGTTTTCCAGAGCAAAGCTGGTAATTCAGCATGCTGTATTATTAATCAGTGTCTCTGTGTGATTTTTGTAGCAATTTGAACACTTATTTCCCCTATAATGCTTCAGGGGTTGTAGTAATGAGTCTCCTCCTTAATGACTTTAGCAGTTGACAGAGAAGACACGACAGGCGCTTATGGAATCAAAGGTTTGTCTGGTAGGATGAGGGTTGTGTTGTGTGTGTTGATGATTGAGACATGCAGAGAGTGTGTCCATGGAGACAAGGAGCTCTCATCTTGTTTCTCGTGTGATCAAAGGAAGCGGCAGAAGGAGATCGAGAAGAAGAAGAGAAGACATAAAGCGAATCAGAGCGAGCGGTGCATTGAGAGGAGAATGTAAAACACTCAGCTGAGGAAGCTGACAGAACATATACCATACGGCTATTTGTCATGCTGACAGACTTTCTAACTGCATGTGTGATTAGTTGTGTAATTATCTTTGTCTCCATGACTTTTTCCTGACTGTCTTATTTCTATTTGCTTGGATTCTCATATCATATACCTGTCTCTCTAACTGTGTAGCTACAGAGAATGTCTTTTCATCTATCTTCCTTTATTTCAAATGATTTTTCCTGTCTATATCTCACAGTTTAGGCACTTTTTCATATTTCGCCTGACAGTAATGACGACAATACAGAACCAGTAAATACTCAAGAATGTTCAGGCAGCAAATCCCTAGGAACTCAAGAAAAGTTTCCATGGAGGTTATGGTTTCACCTGTGTTTCTTGCTTGGTGTATTTGTTTGTATTACTCAGAAAGTTCTGAATTGATTTTGACAGAATTTGTTGGAGGGCTGGCGTGTGGCCGAGGGAAGGTGCTGATTTGGATTCAGAAGATGATCAAAGAAGTTATTTGGGTGTTTTCACACCTACGTGGTTTGGTCAAGTTCCCTTGGACTGGGGTTCATTTCTTCCCTTGGCATGTTTCATTAGGGCAACACAACAGTTGCACCGAGGTATGGACTAAAACAACCGCACAAGTCCATCTTGAGGAGGTGGTCAGGTTCTAAACAACTCTGGACTTCGTTTGTAGTCTTAAATCCGAACTAATTCTGAGCCATCTATAGAGCAATCTATTGATCTACTGATTGATCTAGAATTGGAGATGGCTGGGTGTGTACGGTTAATGTTACACCTTTGATGAGGCAAATCTAACAGATGCTTTTAAAAAATCCTAGCATATCAGTGTTACCCAAATTTCTTCTGAATAACATGTTGAAGGTTAGCATGTTGCATGCACTCCCTTTCTCCTGTTCAGCCATCTGAAGGCAGCACATCATCCTTACATAATGTAAAGCAATATACAGTAAGCCGTTTTTCCAGACGTTGTCTTAAAGTCATATTTAGCCTCTGCTACCTTAGTATTTTTCATATGTGGCCTAAATGAAGACTATGATGAGGAAAGTATCCCAATTCTTTATTTAATGTTATTTGGTTATGTGGCATAGTAAATGTCTTCCTGCTTTGATTTTTTCCAGACATTTCTGACCAATGAGTGGAACAACTGTTCTCATATGACCGCTGATATATTTTGCTTTGTTTGGATTTTTTTTTCATGTGTGAAACTGACCCCAAAAAAAGTGATTTTTTTTTTTTTTGNAAAAAAAAAAAAAAAAAAGAATCAGACATGTTTATCCTATGATAGACTGTCTATGGGTGCAATAAAAATGACAGTTTCTTCTGACAGAGCAGTTAAGACCAGTTTTGTTGAGGCTTGTTTGGCCCCGATGGAGGTTTACACTCTGTTGAGCTTTTCAAAAGTTATTTTTAGTTAATTGGAACCAGTTACATCAATTTATATGCTTTGGTTTAGTTATGGTTAAGTTTGCTTATGCATAAGCTTTGCTGATACTCCATAATTACGCTGGCAAAAACAAATAACTTTCTATTGTGGGTGAATTACCAAAAACGTCAGAGGAATATTGAACATGGTTGACCTTGTAGTTGGAAAAGTATATTATATATATCCTGAAACACATGCTTCTCTCAAATTTAACTCATTTGTAATTGTAATTATAATCTAAGCTCCCATGTGCACAATCACTTATGACCTTCAGACAAAGCAGATTGATGCTGAGAAAATAATGCAGTGAGAAACATCAAAAATGTGTCCACCTGCTGAGTTTTAATACCTGAAACGATTTTTTTTTTTTTTTTGGATTATAGTGAGCAGAATAATGAGCAGCCAGAGGCAGAGCTGCAGGTAAAACTAGCTCTTCAATACCAGCAGCCTGGCTGTAATACATGACGATGTTTAGCTTTCTGTGGCAGAGATGAATGACATGGAAAAACTTCACATATGCTCCCATGAGTGTTTTGAGAAACACACAATACCACACAAGTATTTAAACACAAGAATAAAAGAGCTCGTCACACAAGCCGCACCATTATGAAGCCACAAGTAAACACGGTAAACACCAAAATATGCACAAACTTGTGTATACACAAACGCACTCACACACATACAAAATCCTTATTCCTCTGCTCCTTTCTCCATTCTTTCATCCGCCAGTGTTTAATTTTGGTCTCCTCTCTATAGCCATTTTTAATTCTACCCCTGCTTTGTCTTTCGTCATTCCTTCCCAAAACTAAGGGATGACGACATGACTGCAGGGGGCGCTGTTTATTTTTAAAGGAATGCAGTCTCTAACTTGGCGATCATCCCAGCCCAATAACTAAAACCGTCTGCTGCTGGGCTGTTTCCACAGAGATTATCGTCTCTGTAACAAAGAGATTACCTCCAGGAAATAAAATGGTTTGTTGTTATTTCACAACTCAAATATGTTATTATTGTTGAGTAGCGGGAACAGATTTTCACCAGGCGGATGTCTAGGCATCAGACAGCTGTGATTGGTGAAATAATATTCCTGATAAACAGCATACAGATCAGAAACCAGATGAGGAAAGTCTCTGTGTTCATACAAGAATGTGTGATTCTCATTTATCCCCTTGGTTCTCTCCAAGGAGTATTTAAAAAAAGGAAAAAACAAGTGTATATCAAATAAAATAAGCTTTGAGGGAGGCATTGCTTCTGCAGAGATGGTGTTTTGTGCAGCCAGATATAGGGTTTGCCTGTTAGTTACATTACATCTAAAAAAAAAAAAAAGATGCATCTCTTTCAAATGCAGCAATTCAGCAAAGATTCCTTTAGGATTCATTTTGCTTCTGAAAGCTTTTTCAGAGGGATACAAAGTGGCCAGAGATGATCCTTCAGTACGATTTCATGCACGTTAAACAAGATTCTACTCCAATTAAGACAATAAATTGATTGATTTCAGATGTCATGTAAACACCATAATCAAAATGGGCATAAATCGGCATTGGCAGACCAAGATTGTGCAATTTATAATCAGTTCACTTAAAAAGCAATCCATTGGCTTTTAATCAGCTTCCTCAGTTGCTTTTTGTCAGAAACCGACTGTGATTCATGTATATTCAGCAAATGACAGAATCCTATTAATCCCATCTACGTAAACATCTCATTTGCACTTTTGCCTTAATCCTAGCACAGACAAAAATCGGAGTGTAGTGAGCATGTAAACATACTGACTGTGACCTTAACTGAAATTAAAGGAATCCTCTGTAATTTATTAGAGATTGTCTCCACAGTTGTGTAGCCAATGAGTGATTGGAATGGCCACACCCTCTGATTTTCAGCTTAAATTGCAGATATTCCAGAGTTCAAGAATAGAGTCACCAGTGCAATTTATGGAACTCTGTCTGCCCCTAATGACAAGATCCCGACATTTATCAAATTAACTGCTGTCAAGTGGCTGTACTGTCGCGGGAGGATCACCATGGAAATGCTGTGTTCAACTTCATTTGATGGCATGTCTATCCCCGCAGCGATGCTTAGCTGAGGCTTCACTTTAATTTCCACAGCTTTCTACTTTCGCCTACCAACCCCTCCCTCTGCTTTTTCTGTTAAATTATCTCTAAATTGGATATTTAGGAGATGGAGGAACTCAGGGGAAGGGATGCCCTCTCTTCTTTGTTTCCTCTTCCTTACGGCATCTCTCACCCCAGTTCCTTCTCCATCATAGGTGTACGTGAACACACACATCCTTCACGCACACTCTGGTACAGTACATATTTGAGGGGCAGTAATGAAAATTGCAGTGTTATTAGGATGAGAGATTGCCGACATCAACACACACATACATGTGCAGACAGCGTTGTGTCTTATTTATCTCTTGAATCCAGACTTGGTCTTTTCAATAAGCTTAGCCCTCCCAAATCCATCGTGCTCAACTGGCTCACTGTATATAAATTAGATGTAGTATGAGAGCTGGGGAACCCGTAAAAAAACCATCATTAGATCTCTGATTATATTCTCCTTTTTCACCAAATAGCTGGAATAAGAAAGAGACCCTGAGTGTTGTAGTGTAAAACTGGGGCTCTGTGAAGGTAAATGTGTAAATGGATGGTGGATGTGTGTGTGTGTGAGACAGAAGTGAGTTACAGATGGTGTTATATTGGCAGTTTTAGGAGGATCTGGGATGGAGGACAGGACCCCCTACCCCCACCACCACCACCACCCTACCCCACCCCTACTATAAAGGCATTAGCAGATTTATGCTGGCCATGCTAAGTGATAGGCATGATGGGGGATGGAGAGGCAGCTCTCTATCGTGGATGTCTTATGCCTCCTTAGAGAGTCTCTCTCTCTCTCTCTCTCTCTCTCTCTCTCTCTCTCTCTCTCCACTTTCATTACTCTCGTATTGTGTTTTTTCTTCTTTCACTTTCATAATTATTCTTCTTTCTGTATCTTGCACTCTTTTTTTTCACTGATATTACAGGACTTTAGGTAACAATTGTTTCCTTTGTCTGACAGCCACAGCTCTCCATCGCAATTAAACTCCGACAAGCCTTTTAATTCTTTGCACGAGACAACTATACGGTCAGCTTTTTAATGCTCTTTTGCACATGAACAGGATGTGTGGTTGTTGTATCGATTATGGCCCGAGAGAACGACCAAAGAAAAGGACAGACTTTTGGGGAGGAATGAGATAAGACACTCAGAGAGTAAACTGGGAAGAGCTGGGACAAAGGGAGCGTGCTGAGGAGCCTCTCGATTTCACTCCTACGCTCACTCCAATAAGAACACTGAGGAGTGAAGCCCTTGGGGACAGTGGAGTAAAATGTCACAATAAGCTCAGTATCAATAATGTGTTATTGAAGTTTAAGGTAGATCTGCTGAAATTACACACATAATTAATCGTCTTCTGGTTCTTTTTTATTTTATTCATTATTTGTTGGTTAGTATACATTTTGCAATATTCTGGTTATTTGTTCCTTTAAATTATTTGGAGGATGTCTTTTTTTTAATAAGATAGTGATAATAGTGTTGCATTTACAAAACTGGATCCTTTCTCCTGGTATTTTTAATGTTTGGTACTACACCAAACATTGGGGTAGTACCATGTCAAAGAGATATAAAACAGAGCAGATGATAGTGGAGGTACTTTGAATCCTGTATTTAAAGTATTCCTTTGCATTTTAGCTAATATTGCTGCTTTAACGGTATGCCTTTTGACATACTGATTTAATTTCATTTGGAAGGAAAACATCTCTTAACTATAGTCAGTTTAACCAATGGTAAAGGACCACACCAGTGATTTTTCATGTTTGAATCCACCTGCATACATGTTACGTTAGTCTCAACCATTTTCTAAAACATAAAACCACTGAATTGTGATTAAAAGCATGCAGAACTAAATAGCTGAGAAGAACACGTGTTATATCCAGACATACGTGACCAAGCCTACCCAAAGTACAGCAGCATGGGCCACCCTCATAAAAGGGTGAGGTGAGATTTTACACCATAAATAACTAATGAGGTGCCAACCACGGACAATAAACTTACACAAAAGGGGGAGTCTCCATTTTACAGGAGTCCTCCAGTCATTGAAAGCTACGCACACTCACACACATACACACACAGCACACACACAAAATCCATTCTTGTGTGTCAGGCTCCAGAAAATTCCTTCATGGTACATGATACACAGTCTAGCTGCAATTATCTAACAGTTGCAAACAGCTGCCAAGTATTTGGAGTCTTTGTTTGCATGTTAAGTCAAATATTGTGGGAGGGGCCATCGACAGGTCAATGTCACATGACACCCCTCAGCCCTCCTGTGATGTTGTTTTGGAAAGATCCAAGTTGTTGCCATAGTGATGGAGCACCTACTATTCCCAGTGTAATTGTAGTTTTCCACCTGCTGTAGGAAAAAAGAGCTGAATCCCTCCAAAACACCATGTAAACCATTTACTGTGTGTGTGTGTGTGTGTGTGTGTGTGTGTGTTTTACTGCNCCAAAACACCATGTAAACCATTTACTGTGTGTGTGTGTGTGTGTGTGTGTGTGTGTGTTTTACTGCTGTGTTTCAAAGCAGAATTTGGCTCTTTTACTTTGCCAATAGCTCCAGGATGAAATCAGCAGTTTGGTTGTTTTTAGAGAATATTTCAAGGCTCAAGGCAGTACTGTTGTGTGTGTGTGTGCGTGCGTGTGTGTACGTGTGCCTGCCTTTGCCCATTTATCCAATATGCATTCACTTTTCTGCCATATTTGCAGTTTATCCTTTTCCAGAGGGGATTGTTTGGGAGACAAGAGAGGAGAGAGAAAGTGAAGCAGGGCAGAGTAGGAAGAGGAAGATGCTGATATGTGAGCACGAGGATGAGAATGCTAGCTGTGGCTGCTCAGGAGGAACAGACGAAGAAGAGAGGACAGACGAGATCAATTGAGAGACAATTGGATAATTACAGAGAAAGAGTGTGAGAGATAAACACAGAAACGGAGGGAGACTGCCTGGAGGTAACGTTGGCGGCAGCGTCTGGGCCAGGATGAGGTCAGACGTGGACAGACTGAAGCCAAGCGTTGGCTTACCATGAGGCCAGAGGCTACAGTGACCCATTAATAGAGCTGTTACATTCAGTCCTTCCCCTCAAGTGGAAACAGCAGGTCATCGTACATATACTCTACATTTGCACAACAACACTGAAACAATTTGATTTCAGATATATGCGCATGAACACAATGTTAGGCAAGCTTTTTAGAAATGATTTGCCATTTTTGATAATCCATCCACTCTCTCCATACATGCTTAACGGGCTTATTAAGTCTAATTTTTCTGTAAATTCTTGTGTGAATTTTGCTTTAAAAGAAAGAAATTCGAGATGCTCTGGATTTTAAATATCCCATGCATCTCGCAGTCAGAGCTGTGGCGATGCATTCTGCATCACATCTATCATTATTTTGTCATCATTTCATCATAATTACGCTTTTATACTGACATTTATTCTGTGGTTGGGGCACTTTGCCTGTGCCTACTTTTAACCAAGAGGAGTTTACAGAATAAAACTTGTTGTTTGGATGTTCTGTATTCTTGGCTTCAGGGCTGTGTGGGCACTAATGGCATTCCAGACACACTCACACACAACCTCTCTATGTTTCTGACAGTATTTTTCCAAAGCTAGATAGCAGAAAGATTAAACTGAGTCGTGCACTTATTCTGGAGAAACATCTGGAAGAATCATTTTTAAAAACTTGGCTGGAGATGTTATGCTGTCTTACATAAATATAGAGAAATGGGAGTGGGGGGGAAAAAACATGCCAGCATGGTACACACTCATTTCCCACTCACTGATTCCCATTCCACACCCTGTATTTTTACACAAGCAAAAATTACTCCTAGACATTAAAATTACCTTTTTTGCTAACATCGTATTTTCCATTTATATGAACACCTGGATAAATGAAAGGTTTGGGAATGTTGCCATACCAAACTGTTAGCAAATATACATTTTAAGAAGAAGAAGAAGAAGAAGAAGAAGAAGAAGAAGAAGAGGGGCGGGGTTGACTGAATATCATATAACATCATATAGAGCAGATTAAGCAGGAATATATGAAAATTATTTAAACATGGATAAGCTCATATATGGTCAGTATAATATGCTAACTGAGACAAAGTGAATGATGATATGTTGCGCTCTTCTGTTTGGTTTGGTGCAACAGTTGGGATTGTGGGAAGAAACTACTTGCACACACACACACACATATGCACACGCACACACATAGAGAGCATCTGTGTTGCTCCTGCTTGGCTTGATGCTGTTAGTTGAAGCAGGCACAGTGGACAGCACCCACCCACAGATGGGAGCGAGTACGCAGAGTGAGCAGTGGGTGGGCAGAAGGTCAAACGGACCCTGGACACACTAGCATGGTTGTTTCTTTGCCCTTGTTTTTAGGCAGTCCCCAACCAGTGACACAAAAGGTGTGTTTGTGACCATGTCAATGGCAGAGCAGGAACCAGGAGGGTCCTTACAATAAATGTGGCACCTGGTAACTCACCTAAATGTGGAGGGAAGTCTGAAATAGTGTTACAGAACATTATATTGCAGAAATACCTTTTTGTAATCACACTTTTTGAGAAAGTGTTTGTGAATGAAATGTGACATTGGACATCACTTTCTGCCATTTAATACCCACAGTGCCATGAGTAAAACAGCCTGATATTTGTTTGTCAAATGCAACCAGCCCCATCTTGGCCCCTCCAGCTGAAATGATCTAGAGCTGCCACCGCTCTGTACTGGTACAACACAAAAAGGTGTTAAAATTGAATGAAAAAAAGAAACTGAAGTTGGAACAGACCTACAAGAATGTAGGTGAAAGAATAAATGCTAAAGTACCTGAAACAGCTAATTGTGACAGCTAATTTTCCTCTGAAACACAAAGAGACAATTACTGAGAAAGGTGAATACGCACATACGTATAAAGATGTGTGTACATGTGTGTGGCAGCTGTACTGTGGCAAAAAGCTGGCTTTTAAAGACACAGAGAATACCTATTGTTTGGTGTGAACCGGCATGTGCATTGTGTGTGTGTGTTTGAAGTGTTATGCATGTTATTAGTGTGAATCAGCACAGATAAAGCCAGCTCTCTGAAAAGTGCGGCTGTTGAATGTAGCAGTGGGGGGAGATGAACAAAAGGTCCTCTCTGACATTGAGAGATACACATTTCCCTGAAACACCGACGATACTCTGTCTCTGAAGCCGAACAGTCGTAATTCACCAAAACAGGTGTACTAGAGCTGCACAAATGCAGGACTTGAACCTCCAGCTCTACAAAATAGCCCCAATTTGAGTAAAATGAGTCATCCTGAGTCAAATTGTACTTTGTTTGCATCCAGCTCATTGACCTTTTCTCGCCTGTTTCTCGTCCTCTTCATCACTCCCACTTCTCTTCGTAAAGGGCAGTATACATAATTCTGGATCTGCTGTTCCCACAGAGGAAGTGACAGTGCCCACCTTAGAAGCAGGTCAAAAGGAGGTTGTACAAAATTTCCCTCGAGATGCTGCACTCAGACTCCAAATTATTTGAACCTTGACCCAGTTTATGGTTGGCCTGTTCCACTCACAGCTTTGTGCACATAAAAAAAAAAAAAAAAAAAAAACGTGGAAGAAACTCATCTTGTCTGTGGCCTAGTTTCTGGAACTGTAGGATACATTAGAGTTGAAAATTAATTATCTCAGTCTGCATTAATAATTGGATTAACATATTGTTAACATATTTTTTTCCTCAATAGGCCAACCTGCAAATGCGTGTCACATCCTTTTTTTAAGACACAGACCTGCCCAGAGTGGATTGTAAAACCACAGGTAACTTTAATGGGTTGTGGTTGATTGGAGCTCCCTGGATTTGCTGATTAAGAGACTATTAATTTTATATCCCTCCCACCTGCCTGATGTGTAGACGACCCCACCTTTCACCTTTGTCCTTCTTTGTAGTAAATGCAGTGCAGAAATCTTATTAAGAGCGTACTCTAACTCACTCTAAACTTCACCATTCAACACAATAAATATGAATAAAAGATACCAATGCAGACATTTTATTCCTCTCCAATCACAGATGGCCATTTCACCGGGACCCCTCCCACCTATGGTTACGATGCGGACCGAGCAGAGGAGCAGCGGAGGCACCATGACATCCTGCCGTACATTGATGACTCGCCGTCGTCTTCGCCACACCTCAGCTCCAAGAGCCGCAGCAGCCGGGACACCCTCTCCTCTGGATCGCTGGAGTCCTCCAAATCGGTCAGTATGCCATCCCACAAATTCCCATCCACTATTGAGTTAATCTGAAGAATTTTCTTCTTGGAGGTGGCACAGCAACATAGCAGAATTTTGGTATAAAAGCATAATACTATCTAAATATAGAGTCGTTATACATACAAACATGGCAGTAGGTGTCAAAACTTTGACCTCAATACATTGCAGGAAGTGTGCTAACCTATTTTTAGAGCGATCTCTGCTCGGTTGAAGGCCGTCAATTGATGAAAATGAAATCTGCCATTTAAGAGGATTGATAGAAGACAATATCTCCTGCCTCATCACCTCAGAAGCAGTCATGCAGTGAAGAAACTCATCCCCTTAAGAGTCGGTGGTTTTCTCATTCAGGGTATTAGGCAGAATTACCCGTGACCTCCATCACCCTTTCCTTCTTTTTATCTTTTTACCCTCCCTCCTTCTCTTTTACTTGTCTGTGGAGAGAAAACCGATGATCTATGACGTCTGATGCTCCTCAAAGGTTACCATGGAGAAGATACACGCATGCACGTGCACACTCACAGAAGCGTACACACACACACACACACACACACACACACACACACACACACACAGTCATGACTATGGGTTTATCCTCCCCCAACCCTACGGTCAGCCGTGATGAGAATGAATGTGGATGCTGCAGACAGCAGAGCACATGTGGTGGCTCAAACTGTACTCAGTGTTTCTCATCTATAAATAAACTGAAATGTTATCATTGGCATATTATTATATGTGTATTTACCTGCTAAAACAACGCAGTACTTGAATCCAGCATTCAAATTTTTTACTTGCCTTACCTTATATCTCCAATTTTTCTATGAAATCAGTTTTATTGAGCAAAAAATACAATATTTCCCCTTAAAATATAGGTAGAAATAGTAGAAAGCCATCCAAAATGTAATTACCCCAGTAAAGTACCAGTAGCTTAAATTTGTGTTTAAGTACTTGAGTAAGATAGGTGAACATGCTATAGCATCTGTTAGACTGCGATCGAAAGGTATCATGGGAGAATCTCTTCTTCTTTTCCTTTCGGCTTTCCCTTCAGGGGTCACCACAGCGAATCATCTGCCTCCA
>VXCM01004203.1:492-45436 GCA_014773175.1 Lucifuga dentata
TTGTTAACCCGGGCCTCGACCGATCCGGTATGGAAGTCATAGGAATGATTCGCATCTTTGCTTTGGCATAGGTTTTACGTCGGATGCCCTTCCTGACACAACCCTCTGCATTTATTCGGGCTTGGGACCGGCACAAGGAGGACACTGGCTTGTGCCCCCTTGAGGCTGCATTACCTATACTACATACGCTGTGTTTTGTAAATTAAAAATTCCCCCCCCAAAAAAACCTTAAAGCTCTGATCACAGCACAAACATCACACTGTTAAATTTAATTTTTAAAAAGCAAAATAAAAAAGTCAATAAAACAGAAAGTTATGTTGAGAAATCTCTAGTTCATGCATTTATTTTACTTCATACTTGTTAATACTGCATGTTGTGTTCACTGATTGACTGAAGTTTATAAAAACTTGTGTAAATAGTTCTCTGACTCTCTGATCAGAAACATTGATCTCAATTCTGAAGCTGATCTGTAAATAGCTTTCTAAAAACAAAAAAAAAAAAACAAAAAAATAAAACAATAAATATAGCAAGTTAGCAATTTCTGATCAACCCATATCCATGTTAGGCATAATACCAACTTCTGGGTATACCCCGCCCACTTTTGGGTTAAGCCCCACCCATCCGAGTACGGATATGGATGCTTTAGTTGCTTGAACAGATACAGATAATGGTGGACTCGCTCATCCCTTATTAAAAGCACACTTCATTAAAATTCTGAAGTGAAAAAATATGTAGTTATCATCTAAAATTCAAAATACATATAAATTTTAGCTGATAGCAGCCAGCCCTACTTTGGTGTATCCCTACACCGCACTTCCTGCTAATAAATCCAGACAGGAATCCAAAGCAGGTTCTGTGTAAATGTTGACTCTGGCCAGCGTGTTCTGGCATTTTCATAGAGAAAACTTAAATTACAGGTCAACAACAATGTGACATATTTGTCAAAATGAGTGCATGATTTATTATATAATGGCCGACGTGTTTAGTCCTGTCTTGTTTATATTTACAGAATAAATTCAGTGTTGACACAATTTGATGAGCAACCACTTAAAGAAAGTCACTTGCTACTAAGGTTTTTGGCACCGAAACTGTGTGCAAACTTTCAAAACGAAAAGTATTAATCACTCTGTCAAATAAACACAAGTCCTTTCTGCTGTTGCAGC
Source organism: Lucifuga dentata (assembly GCA_014773175.1). Classification (NCBI taxonomy): domain Eukaryota; kingdom Metazoa; phylum Chordata; class Actinopteri; order Ophidiiformes; family Bythitidae; genus Lucifuga; species Lucifuga dentata. Next base: position 1,656 of record VXCM01004203.1, read on the forward strand.
ATTAAGCTTTATCAATTCATGCTTTGGTGACTGCTGAGGAGCTTCAGCCACATTATTATCCACATGGATGGCTCTATAAGCTTTATTCATTTCTGCTTTTCTAAAGATTATTTTCTCTACAGTATATTATCTTTAATCATTACCGTTATTGTACTCATCAGTCATGCTAAAGTTTGCTGATGCTGGTCCTATTTTTATTTTTTTATTTTTTACTCATATGCAATTTGGATTCTTTCCACCTAATGTAAGCTGTTTTGGGAGTGACTGGATCAGCTTTAATTGTGAGCTGAACCAGCATCACGTACACAGCATAGCTGCGCTGATGACTTGACGAAGGGTTGGGCAATATAGCCTTAAAATAATATCATGATATCGTAAGGTATTTTTGTAATAATAAAGATGATATGAACGATATAACACTGAACATCATTGTATGTGTGAAAAATTAAGTGTAAAAGTAGAGAGTTTCCACTTCGTTAAAGGTATAAATAACTAAATCCTGTAATATTAAGCTGTAACAATAATTCAAATTAACTTCTTCTGTTGTGTCTAAAACATAAATAATATCAGCAAATCAAATGACTGATGATATTCTTATGATGCTGCACTAAATATGGCTTTGAAGTCAACTAAAGGGAGCATAGCGGCTAAGCTAACTACACTAATACTGCTCATACATCACAAGTCAGCTCTTTGCTAATTTCACGCCCACCGTTAGCCTTTTCTGTCACAGGCAGTACAGCTAGCTAACGTTCCTGCTACGCTCCAGCTTCACTTCCTGCTTGTTTTGCATCACAAATCAGCTGATTGGCTGTCCTCCTCATGTGACTTGTAATTTTCTTCATATTTACCAAGTGTTTCTGCTTCAGGTGGTGAAACAAATTAGATGTATTCCGTACTTTAGTTAGCCTGTTAGCCTCGTAGCTGAACCATTTTCAAACAACACAGGTTGTTTGGAGCCTTTATTCCAAAAAAGGATTAGTTCCCTTTTTAATTAACTAATGTTTTGTTTCTTCTTGTTGCATATGAAGTGAAAATTCATGAACACACCGTGATGCCATAATATCAACATCGTGATATTTTGTCATATATATATATATATTTACTGTTATTGTCATTACCAATAAAGTATAGCACAGTGCTAATCTGATATTCAGTTAATATTCAAAGACTCACAGGCACGAGCCAGAATAAATCTGGATGTCTGTCTGTTTTGTTGTCAACGTTTGGGATTCCTAAAGTAAGAATTATGGATTTTTTTTTTTTTTTTTTTTTTTTGTCAAATCTGGAATCTTTCACAGAAGCTGGCTGAAGTGGGATTTGCACAAAGCTCCTACAATTTCACCCACATCTGATGGTTTATTTGTTTCTCTGCAGGAAAACTCCAAAATCTTCTGAACTGATTTTGACTAAATTTGAAGGGAATGCAGGAAGGAGGGAAGGAAGGAAGGAAGGAAGGTATGCTTTTATACAGGGCTGAGGGAATAACCATTCACACATTCTGGTGCTGATTTGGATACAGGAATTTTTTAATTTTTGTGTTCTTCATTTCAGTATTTTATGAGAAGAAGACAGATTTGATCCAGGCTTTTCGGTTTTGGCCGGTACGACTCTACTGAGCATCTTTATGAAAACATTAATTTACATATCACTACAATGACAAATGGCTGGATGATCAAAGGAAATTACACTGTCTGCAAACTAACTGTCATGTCAGTAGTCCAAGGCGAGCGTCAGCGGCTGAGGCGAGGATGACTGATGACTTCCTTCATTATCCTGCATGTTGGAACTGTGCGACCATTCAACAGATCAATGATCATTACAGTCTTTAAATGTCAACACATATTGCTTTAGGATCAAACAACCATTTTTTTCCACCAACTAAAATATGTATTTATTCTTTTAAGTATGATAACAGGAAGAATTTATCCATTAAGTTGATATTAAGTACCTCTTAGGAATATTTATAGGCTGTTGTGGATTGATTTAGATGCAGTGGGCGGGCGCCTAAAATTTAGAACCATAGCAAGAAAAATGTGCGTGACCCAGTGGGTCATTCTCTTTGGTCTTCAGTCATCCTTGTCATTAAAAACATCCTGTTGTTCTGCAGCTTTATAGACATTCTCACACTTCAGCTGTCATATTATCAGAAATCAATTGTAGAAATGGATTTATTTTAAGAGAAAAATGACGGTTGCATCATAAGGACAGGGTGCAGCTAATTCCATTACATGTGCTGCAGAAATCCTGCGACTCCCTGACCCTTTTCCTTAACTGTTCTGAAATGGTTGGTAATTACAGGGGCTGACTTGGTGAATGAAATATAGAGATTCCATCAGCCAGTTAGTCGCCCAGTAGCTCATCCCCTAAAGTCTCCAATCCATCATTCTGAGATGATCTGTCGTGTCTGCGTGTCACTCACATGTGGCTGACAGCTCAGTGGTCACGTGTGTAAAAGCCGAGGCTCGTTTCAATACAGATCTCAAAAAGGTTGCAGGTTTAAAAAGTCATATTCGATATTTAAAGCTAGTGTGACTTCTGATGTTAGTGTGGGTCATTTGATCAGCGCCAAGGGAAGAAGTAATCAGATCCTTTATTGAATTAAAGGCAAATTACTTCATTACAGACTTTTAATTAAGTAAAGGTAGATAAATTTTAGTAGTAAAATGTGCTAAAGTATCCAAAGCAAAAACAGAAATGTGTCTCAGCTTTTATGGACTGTCAGATCAGCAAAGAAAAGTAGGAAGGAAGGAAGGAAGGAAGGAAGGGATGTAGGTATGAATGAAGAAAAAAGACAAATATGGAAGTGAAACATTAATTTATTTTTATATTTTAATCTTCTGAAGTAACAGCTCATCAAGAAAAAATTATGCATTCTAAAAAACATTCTTTCACACTTGATTCAAGGAAGTTCTTGATTTTTTTTAAATACATTTCTAGAAAATTCTTGATTCTAGAAGAGAAATAAAAAATGGAAGGATGAATTGTGCAAAAAAAAAAATTAGGGAACAAAATACAAGTTAAAATTTCTGAAATTGTTTTGATTTTTGACCCATTTCCAGAACATTCTTGAAACTGGAAAATTTAAAATCTTTGAGGGAAGAAATTCTGAAACAGTTAAAAAAAAAATCTAGAAGGGAAAAACAACAACCCAGAACCTTTTTAAACTGACCAAAATAAAGTCTTGATTCAAGCTTAGAAGAAACTTGTATCTAGAACATTCTTGATTGGCAGTTGACTGTCATGTGATCTCTTTTGATCAAGTCCTTCTTTCTGATTTTGAGTCTTTGCTTGTTATTTAAGTTTTAGCAGAAATCATCAAGATTTCACAAATAAAATTTAGTTTTGCTGTTGAGTAAAGGTTTTTTTTTTTTTTTTTTTACAGTGCAGATTTTTACACAGCAAATAAAAATCAAATTCAACAAAAAGTAAAATAATTTCAGATTATAACATGAGTGGCTCCTGTTGAAGTGTTTGGTTCTACATCGCATTATGGAAAATCTGTGAAATGTTCTTTAAACCGCCTTGTTTGACAAATACCAGAGCTGTTAAAACCACATTTAATGCTATTATAGAACTGCAAATCCAATCATTTTCAGCTGAAATCGTGAATGTAAGGAGGAAAAAAAAAAATGCAATCATTAAATTTAAGTATATATTCATAAGTTCCAAGTTTTGTGAAATGCCAGTGAGTGATACTCAGCTGTGGTAATGGCCCTGAGACGCCCGGCGTGTATCATTAGCTCTGATTTGCATCAAGAGTGCTCGAGCAGGAGAGGAAACATACTGCACATTATTTTCATGCTTCAGTTTTCATGGAGAATACATTCAGCGGGCCTGAAGACGAGCCGGCTCCAGAAGAAAAGAACACAGAATGAATGTCTGCACTCACTCATAAATTCTCTCGCTTTTTTAATACATGGCGGAAGACAGGAGCAAACACATTTCAGCGCTTCACCTTTGTCAGCGTTTCCTTTTTGTTCTCAACGCATTCAGCCGTTTTCCTTATGAAAAAGTTTTTGGAGTAGAGCTGGCTTTTTCCCTTTCTTGCGGCTCACATGCTGACAGGGTTTTTGCATGCGTATCCTTTGGAGACAGATCTCTCTAGCTGGGAGGTGTTTTACAGGCTTTACAACAGAACAGCTCTGCCCTCCAGGGATTCTCAGACAGACACAAATCACTTTGACGTGCTTTTCTTCTTCCTTTTTTTTCTCCCTGTGAGGTTCAGGCATTTAGAGAAACGGCCAGCGATGAATATAACATCCTAGGTTCCAATAACATGTAATGACTTTGAGAATTAATGGTCAGAGGTAAATACCGTAAATCTCTATTAAAAGCCTGTATTCAAATAATGGCCGGTTCCCAATAAAGGCCGGGTTGTTTTATGTCTGTTACTAGTCCAGGCAAATAATATTAGTGTATTCTGCTGCTAATGCTAACTACGGAGCCTGGGAGGCTCACGGAGGAGGGGAAAAATGACTTACTAAATCATTTGAACGACTTTTTTTTCGCTCTCTCTCTCCTTGAGCCAGCCTGGGCTCTATAACCAGATGGCAGTATCTACATCTGGACCCCAAAACCCACCGGCGGGTTTGAAAGGCATGTTTTCTTTAAACAATCACCAAAATTACATCACTTGTCACAGCCAGAAACTTTAAAAATCAAAATAATCATCAGGTTTTCAAATTTCCAATGGTCCTTGAACTAACCATGGGTGTTTAACACGGAAGTAAGGAAATGTACCCATATCTAAGCTTAAAGTAGTGATATTTCCTCAAAATCACTTTATTATAAATGTCTCATTTAAAAATTGGCTAAAAATAAACCCTTTGTACAATCCAAATTCTGTAAAAAGCAATNAAATGTCTCATTTAAAAATTGGCTAAAAATAAACCCTTTGTACAATCCAAATTCTGTAAAAAGCAATAAATTCTGCGTTTTTTGCCGCAACTAGCACACCTAGAGCGCCTCTGTGCTCTTTAACAGTCACGTGACAATAATTCAGCAAATCATTGGCTGAATGCAGACTGCAGCAGCACACTAAGCCTATTGATTATACAGATTATAGGTTGTAAAAATGTAAATAGTTCAGTATGTATAGTTCCTTTTTTTTTTTTTAATTTTTTTAATTTTATTTTTCCAGTATTGGTAACACTTGTGGGCACTTGGAAAAATGTTGTATATACAGAATGCATCTTTTTTCAATTTTTTAAAATAAATTATCAAAGAAATTCAACTTACATTTTTTTTATTTTTTTATGATTTATGACATTATAACTGTGTTATACTGCACAAAAGACATTTCTGAGTTCTTCCTACATATAGCCATGATTGTGCTGCTTCCATAGAGGTGCAGGACCTGCAGTGAAAAAAGAGCCACAGTGATAAAAATGTGACAGGAGCAAAAACCGCCCAGAAAGTGCTTGGGGTCCAGAGGGTTCTAAGTACCAAACCGGTTTAAAAACCTCTAGCCGTTGTCCTTTCAGCCAGAAGGAACGAGCGGACTCAGTGTGAAACAAAGCCATAAACATGGAGCTCCTCCCCGGCGAGGAGCGAGTGACGCTCCGCTGTAACACACCAACCTGGAAATGTGGATAAAATGGATGAAAGCGAACCTTTCTAAAAGCTGATAGAGGAATGATCACACTGTGAAATGTTTCTCCATAGCAGCGGTGTTTATTTTATTTTCTTATATGTAGTTATGGTGTGTCTATCAGAGGTGGGACATGCTGCAAGCCGGCTACGAGGCTCTCATTTTGGTTTGAATCTCACCACGCCTACCGTAATAACTGCTGCAGGGAGCGCTGACTTAACGGGTTTTACCACGGTCATCATTTCCAGGGTTTTTAATGGAAAACTGAAGAACACAAATAAATTATGACACAGCAAAGGGAAAGCTTGGCGAGAAGCACATAATTATACACCCTTAATTAAAATAAAGGCCTGTCTCCAATAAAAGCCTGTATCTTATAAAGGTGATTGAGGTAAATAAAGGCCCCAGACACTATTAGAGCATTTACGGTATTCTTGCTGTCAAACAAAAAATAAATAAGATTAAATGAATCTACTGTAAGAGAGAATTCACATTCACTTTCAATTAACCAAATCAGATATCGCTTCAGTAAGAAATGCTGCAGCTGCACACTTTGCAGTTCCCTCAGGTCTACAGTAGTTGAGTTTTTGTGTGACAGAGCCTCTCAATTCCAATACTGCAAATCCAGCGCAAAATACTTCTTGATCACATCAGCAGCCAGTGCAATAATATGGAAATCCCTCTCACGGCGGTTGAAACCATGAGAGGGATTAATGGAAAGAAGTGTGCTGTGAGAGAGCGGAGTACACTGCTGAGTGTGCTTTATGTGCTGAGGGCTGCTTAGTCGGACACTATTTTATGTCACGGCTCTTCCTGAGTGAATTTCAACTTAGAAGTGTGCTGTACTGTCGAAACGGCCTTTCAGAAAATATTACAGTCGCAATCATTCAGGCTCACTTGTGGGCAGAGAACTGACTCGCTCGTGTTTTCTCATAGTCTCTTTATTTCGTTTTGTCTCTACCTCGTGTCGTAACCTGCTGTTTGACCGTCGCAGTCCAAACCCAGTATTTCAAAAACCATAAATGTCAGTTTCTTTTGTGCATAACTTGATATAACCACAACCAGATTATTGTACAAAAACTACATTCAGGGCTCAGGGCCGGCCTTAGCCTTTCTGGGGCCCTAGGCAAGTTATTTGCTGGGGCCCCCCAACCAGGGACATGAGAGATGGTATTTTCGGTGTGAATGCTGTCAAGCTATAAATAAATAAATAACAATAATAAATAAATAAAAACATGAATATCTGTGGATTACTAAATATTATTTGTTATCTTAAATCTTATTTCACTCTCCCCAACAGCCAAAGTTAAAATGCAGATTAAACACTTTTCAGACTACCGTAATAATTTCTAATAATGTACAAAAGGGGCGTGGCTACCCTTTACCTCCCACTCTACAATATTAATTTTACACCCCACAATTCCCCCAACCCACTCCATAAACATCTCTATGAGCCTCATCTTAACTAAAATGTAATGTCAAACCATAATATGCATAAATTCCATGTTATATTAGTTGTGTGCTGAATAAAGGTGTGTTTTATAACACACCTTTAGTGAGCTGTCTAAGCACATTGAGCTCTATATATACTGTTCCACTTCTATCAGGTATTATAGCTCTCAAAGTTAGCGCATAGATTTAGTTACATCTCTGCAGCTCCTGAACTTATTTACTGCTAATGAAAGTTCACTTTAGTTTCACTCTTGGCGTGGGCGCCCCCTAGCGGCTGCGGGGCCCTAGGCAACTGTATAGTTCACCTACGCCACAGGCCGGTCCTGACTACATTCATACAGAGTTCCACGTAGGATTGCAGGTGGTTAATGTTAAGTAAACTACACTTGTGTCAAATGCATCCTGTGAAAAGGTCAGAGGTCATAACATGTCAAGCTTACTTGATGTGTTCTGATGAACACTTGTTCAGGTTAGTGTGTGCTTGTATGTTCTCAGCATGTTGCTCCGGAGTCATTCCTATGTTCCCCAGCTCTACATACACAATAGAGCACAGAATGGGTATGGGTTAGGCTGGATTCACATGCTAAGCGTTAGCGTTGCGCTGACCTGGGCATTCCATTATTGTGTATTGGGAGCTGAGCGGTGACTCCTAATGTCGTGTCACGCCAGCTTGAGTGCCATGCAACGCTCAGATTCTTCGTTTTGACACTGACCTTTCCAACACGCAACCAATCAGAGCGCTGCTGTACGTCACGTAACCAGAAGCCACAACAATGGAGGAGGAGCTTATAATCTGTAGAGTATACAACACAACTTTNAAAAAAAAAAAAAAAAAAAAAAAGGCGCTTGTTTGGCGAAATGTCAGCAGACAGACAGGGACGTCAGGTTTGGAAATTGTTAATATAGCGTCTGAAATGTGAGGTTTCATCCACCCACATTCGCCATTTTTTCACTTTTCTTTTCCTAATAAGAAGAGCATTTTTGTTTTTTGCGATGTCCATGTCACTACCTGAGTCAAAACAAATCCGATTTTACCCACGAATGTGCAAAGATCGCATCTAGGTTACATCCTGTCTTTACATCCATGGTAACCGTTAAATTGTCATTAGCAATGAGCACTTCCTGTCAGCGCGAGGTTGAGCGGCGCTGCTCAGACTCCACTCATGTACAACCAGAACGCTGAACGCCCAGGTCAGCGGCAACGCTAACGCTTAGCATGTGAATCCAGCCTTAATCTGTGAACACACACTTAATGTGTTAATAGAACAGTGAACTGGGGAATGTAGGACCCTGGGAACATAGATACGCTCCCGTTGCTCCATTCTCCTGTTCAGCATGTGAAGGCAGCACATCTTCTTTACATCATGTGAAGCAACACGTGTTTTTACATGTTGCCAAATTAAATTCAGCTCCTGCTTCATAGCTTTGTTTTACTACGACCTGGAAAATATCTGAGTTCTGTTGCTGTTCCATGTTAATTAGTTATCCTGGAATATCAAACTTCTTCCTGTTTTGATTTTGTGGCTCCCACCCCCAGATTTTTCTGACCAATGAGAGGAGCAAATGTTCTCACATGGTTTTTGCTAATTTATTCTGATTCACTTAGATTATTTTCTGTGTGAATCTAAACTGAACTGATTCGTCTCTGCTTCAAATCTGAAAAACAAACTACAGGTCTCAGGATGACAGACACCAAATCATCTAAAACGACAGCGAATAATAAACTTTCATCAGGTGGACAGAAACACGACTTCAGCTGAATTATGTTTGCTAACACGTTAGCTGTAACAACTTGCTAAGCCAACAGGACTCAGAAATAACTTGATTCTAAAAAATTCTTCAGACTTGAACGTCATGATCATTTTTGGATCGAGTTTTTTACATTCGCAGTAACATCTAACGAGGTCTTGAAATGGTAGATGCCATTTATGAGGCGTTATTTGTAGTTGACAGGTTTGTTAGAAATTACTTTAGACTTGTTAACCGTAATAGTTACATGTATGTGGCTAGCTTGGAATGTGAAAGGTCAGCTTTGCCTACTAGCATATGGCTAGTGTTGTTTTTTCTTTTTAATTAAGTAGCAGTACTTGGCGTATTATTACTGCAGAGGCAAATTAAGAGCCTCTGCAGCCTCTGAGAAATCATTTTATACATTAACAATGTGCTACTTTGGCTTCGTGTTGTGTGGTCACTGGAACGTAGCAGATCGCTGACCTGTAAAGGCATATTGACTGATGTACTGTGAGCAGGGAGTGGGGTCAAAGGTGAGCATCACACACAGCTGCACACACCAGTGCTTTCATTCTGCTTGATCTTTCACAACTTCCACTCCGGTTGCTAATTATTCAGACTTGACCCGTTCTGTTCCGTTTCCTGGACCCTGATGTAATCTGCATTGTTTAGCACAGGTGAATGCAGCAGCAGTTAACTGGGTAATGATTCAAACAAAACCATTTTTAATTGGGTTTTTTAATTGGTTTCTGTTTTTTTTTAATCCATTTGGTAAAGCACATGCTGAGTTGCAATATCTTGTTGAAGAAATATACTAGTCATAGATCATATTCTAACTTTGTGGATTAGGGTGTGTATGTTTGGGTAAATCAGAACCAAGCTTCATTTATTTGGAAGTAATGGAATTTAAGCCTTGTTTGATAGGAGACTAAGTAAAGCCTCATGGTAGAAGGTATGAAACTCAATAAAAATAATTGCACAATAAATAAATAAATATATACATATATACAGTGGGGTCCAAAAGTCTGAGGCCATATCAAAAATCTGTGCTGTTTTCCATGTGAATCTGGAAATAACTAGAAAGTCTGACATCACAAGAAGCTCTGTGGAACATTGACAAATCATCCTGGGATAACTTTGTTCATCAGGTTTTGCGTAAATTGTTAGATGATATTATCACTGGTAATGAAAAATCTTGTATTAAATTCAAAAAGAACGCAAAATAGAAGCATTTTCACAGTGGTCTCAGANGAAAAATCTTGTATTAAATTCAAAAAGAACGCAAAATAGAAGCATTTTCACAGTGGTCTCAGACTTCTGGACCCCACCGTGCTTACATGGTTGCCAATAACATAACATGTATACAGGTAGTATTTATTAGGATCAAAGGTGCTAAATCACTGGTATGGTCCTTTAAATTTTTTGTTTATATGGTTTTACGCATTGCCCGCTTTTATAGAAGAAATGTCTTTTGCAGCATTTTAAATAATAAGCATCAATGCAGACTGTTGAAAATGCTCTTTTATCATTAACATCGATTGCAACCTTTTGTCAGATGCTCATTTTCTGTTTCATTCTTCTTAGCGAGGCCGTTAACGCTGTTGTTAACATGTCTGTGCTGCTGATACAGTTGAATACTGTCTAATTACCATCTTACATTTGCAGATGAGGCTGATTTTGAGTGACGTGTTCTTTGTCAGAAGCTAAAATGATTGCTTTCATATCAATTTCATCAGCCTTGAAGTGGATGACCTTGATGAAGTGTGATGCTTCATCAGCTAGAAGAGCAAAATGAATTACTCTTCTTCAATTTAGGCCCTTTCCTGGGTTTTATTTTCATCATAAGACACACAACAACGCAGCAAATAAGCGCAGACACCCTGTCAGAGCTTTCATTTTCTTGTCATCTCTGATCCCCTGCAGGGAGCTCAGGAGGAGCCTGAGCAATTAATGACTTTTTTGGTCATTTAGATGAGGACGCCATTGAATTTATGTTTTTCACTGAGCTGACAAGTGTGTCTCCACATGCCTGAGCTGCTTCATCCCATTACTTTTGATACGAGAAAATAAAATGTAATACCACAGTGATGGCAAAGCCTGGTGATGTGTCACAATCTGTTTAAATTTGGAGGCAGACCGACCAAGATGTTAGAGAAAATGTTTTGCCGCTGGATTTGTCGCAGGCAGCATCTGGTGTGTACCTATCAACAACTATTTGTCCTTTCAAAGTTTTCTTGAGAAACACCAACTAATGATGATCTTACACAAAATAAAATGATTTTGGAGTTTGAAACAAATTTCCATGTCAGAGTAAAATCACAGCAGTTTGCTGCTGATTCCCATCAGGGAACTCATTAAGAGTAAGACGCAGTCAGAGCCGTCTTAAAACAGACTTCTTCTGCTGACTGTTATGACAAGAAATGTTTGAGTACAATCATAAATATTTAGTCTCAGAAGGTTTGGAATTGTCAACAGTGTGGTTTGCAGTGTTACAGACTTTCATCGTTGCCTGCCAGGAGCACACAGGAAGTGATAGGAGGGTGTAGTTCACTTGCTCAACGGCACTCCAGATGGTATTTTACCTGATGAGTCCCAACAGCAGCAATATTCATGTCATAGTTGTGTGTTTTTGTTATGTGAGTTATTGTTTGTGGTGTGCATACAGTTACATTAGACAAAAAGAAGACACCATATCCTTTACAATAATAAAAATGTCATTACAACAGTGGAAAAATTACTCCCATTACTAAAAGTCCAACATTTAGATTTGCAAGTAAAAGTAAATAACAAGTAAAAGTAAATAACATACAAGTAAAAGTAAATAACTATTACAAGCAAAAAGTACTCAAGTATCCAAACTTAATTACATGTAAAAGGTACTCAAGTATCCAAATCCTCTTAATGAAGAACAGTAGAGTTGAATGTTTTGGTGAAGGTTCTGAGTCATCCAGGTCAACTGGATTCTGAAACGTTTCACCATCCATCCAGATGGCTTCCTCAGTCAGAAATGAACAGAAGGTTAAACCTCCAGTAACTACAGTAACTGTGGTGTCAACGTAGGTGGTTCCTGTAGTCAGCAACTTTCATTGCTGTCCTTTCATAGCAATGTAGAGTATAATCTGTAGTAGAGTTGAATCTAATCTACAATCTACCAACCACCTAGAGTTGTTGCTGTCTTCCCTTCCAAAGAAATTTGGGGACAGGTCCTGCACCCAACCAGGGGACATCTAAAATTTAAGTATTTGAAATGTATTCATCGTTTGAAATTTGAATAATGCATTATTCACATTTTTGAATTATCTGTTTATTCTACTCTAATCTTCTGTTTATTTGGAATTGTAGGTTTGTTGTGACACCATAGTTACTGGAGGTTTAACATCATTTCTGACTGATGAAGCCATTCAGATGAATGATGAAACGTTTCTGAATTAAAAACTTGAATCCGGTTGACTTGACTCAGCTTTCATACTGTATCTACCCGCCTGAATGACTGAGAATCTGCATCAAAGTAGAGTTTAATGTTTGTGTCGGGTTTTTAGGAGTTTCATGAGATTAGTTGCAGAAGAAAGGAGAGAAGACAAAAAGATGGAAAGAAAAAATGAAAAGAAAACAGAATTAATCTGCGATATAATTTCTAATATAAGAAGTTAAACAGAAGTTGCACCAAGCATTGTTCTGCAGGTCACAGTCTCAATTCTTGGCTTTCGTCTTGACTTGAGTTGATTTGGGACTTGTTACAAAGACCTGAGACTTGCATGTGACTTGCAAAACAATGACTTGTTCTACCTGTGGTGACTACAGCCATCAGAAATGTAGTCTGATGATAAAAAGTCTGATATTTGTCTCTCATATGTTCTGGGGAAAAGTTGAAAGTCTCAAAAACTGCTAAAACTCAAAATATCAGTACCTGAAATTTGTCCTTAAGTACAGTACTTGGGTAAATGTACTTAGACTAGATATATTGTACTTTTGTGATTGCATGGATCTTTTGAATTTCCAAAAAAAAAAAAAAAAAAAAAAAAAAGGAAGAATCTGCTTGAAGTCGTGTAATTTTCATGATTCATGATCTTCACAAAATCATATAATGTGCATCTCTAGGACCAAAAACACATCATTTATGAACATCTGATGCTAAATGATTCAATCAGACGAATAAATCTACAAACTCTATATTCTACATGTTCAACATCCTTTCATATTTTCCAGCTGTAATAACTATTATTTATTGACGAGATCTCTGGTAAACACCTCAACTCATCATCCAGACCTCCCTTCCTCACAAGACCCCTAAAGCATCAGGTTTTGCCCCTAAAGCTGTTTTTGCTGGTTGTTTGGGTGTCTTGTCGTACGGCAGGTCCACTCAAACTACGATAACTCACATTTTGTGTCAATAATTTCAAACATGCTTGAAAATGTTGGGACATCTAGACTGGCTACCGGGTCAGGAAACTGCTCAGACCTAACAAATGTCATTACAGGCTCTAGCATCGATTTAATCTGACCTGAGTTTGATCGCAAACTCAGAAAAGTTTGTCTGCAACTGGAAAATTGGAGTTAAAAATCATCTCGTCTGAGCTTGGCATAAAATTGATTGTTTTATACACAAGAGAGTGTAACGCCGCTCAACCTTTTTGTAGCTGTCACACACACTCGCACACACACATGCTGGTTATTTTATGTGTGTCGTTTATTCCCCTCCATTGTTTCACTCCCATTCATCAAAGCAAACCCCCCACGTTTCCCTCCTAAATAATAGTCAACTCTGGGATGAGAAGTTGACTAATTGCTGACCAAACACTTTAAAAAAAAAGCAATTAAGCAAGTTTTTTTTCAGCTTACTATCCAATTTCCCACTCAGTGTTAAACACATAAAACACTTGTAGAAGATAAAAACCCATAGTGTTAGTAGTGCTGTACACCATCCCAGTTAAACAAAACAGATCTGTTAAGTAACTCATAAATAAAGAAGTAATGTAGTGGCGATTCATATAGATTCTGTAAATAATGCATGGATGGAAACTGCAAATTAGAAAAGCTGCATGGTCTGGTGTTCACAAAACGTTCCCTAAACGGAGCCTGAAAAATGAAATTGAAGTGGCAGGTTTCATAACAGTACATTGTGTACAATAATTAGACCCCGCAGGACTACCGGTAATGCTGTGGTTATTATGGGAGCCTCCTAATCTTCTCATGTAAGGTAAATGATAATGAAAGTAGTAAGCAATATTCAGAATCTGCCTTTTAAATATGTATTGCTCTTTGTCTATCTCAGGTTCAATTTTGTCTTCTTTTCTTCCCATTCCTTTGCTTCATTCCAAGGAAGAATAATGTGGCCTAAAATACTCCCTCTTCATGCAAAACTGAAGACGACGATGCGGACAAAATAACTGCAAATGAATCCCAAATCTTTGCCCATAAAGAAGAAGATGAAAACCATTTCTTCTTGGTTTTGGAATATAAAACCAATTTCAAGTGAAAGTGATAATCTGTGAAATAACGATGAGAGAGACGGCCATCGGTATGTTTGTTTTCCTGCTGCAGAGGTACCAGAACACGGGATGCTGGATACTAACTTGATGTGCTGCATGAATGCGGGATGAAATGGTGAGCATGTTTTATTCATCCACCACAGTTCCTCCATGTAATGTTGGAAGAAAAGCACATACAGTACAAACATTATCCTCGTAACCTCGGGCTTAATGGTGACGCCAGTAATATTACTTTCCTGGCGTAAGATCGTCTTGAATTTAAACTTTGCCAAAGCAGAGACACACACTTGAAATTCATGTTTGGCCGTCACCCAAATCCATCACCCTCTCTGGCAGCAATAGTATGAAACCAAATTATGCATAAATGTATGATTATGATTCTGAAACAAGAGCAGGCGAACTCAGGAACTTATTTCATACTTGAACTCTCTTCCTTCTCTGTTTCTATCTATCTCTTCTTTTATCACAGAATATTCTCTCTATAACGCTGCTGGCAGTAAATTGGACTGGAAATGAAATATATAAAATTGTTGGAGGCCATTACTTCCAAGTCATTAGTTAAAGGTGGGTGGACTGCAGCCTCATGAAATCATCTGTGCTGCTCTTCAAGTCGTTCTCCTTGCTGAGGAACGGGTCACTGCAGCAAAGCTAGAGTCTCACAAGATGACTCTGTGCTCCAATATTAGTTAGTGTGAATGCACAAGAGGAGACGAGGAGAAGCTTATCCTCTCAGAAGTCATTAAAGCCAGAGTTCATACCTCCACCAAGGCCCAGCAGGCGTCTGTCGCTTTTCTGCCTATGTAAACCCAGACTAGACATGTCTACATGTTGTGAAAAAAAGATAATGTGTGCTTGCCTCTTGCCCAAAACTTGCTGTGTATGGCTAGATGTAGGGTTGGACGATATCAACTACATAAAGTATCGCAATATTAAAAAATCTTCAGTATAAAAATGAGGAAGTCGATATAAAATCAATATAAAGTAGTGCTTGAATACAGGAAGTTAATGACGGGTCAAACAGCCAATAGCGTGCCAGACGTGAAACAAACTAGCCAATCAGGTGGCAGTGTCATAATAACATCCCGCCCACTTCCTCAAAGCAGCATCTTGCTAAACACCAGTGAACACAGCAGTGGTGATATCTGATCGAAAGTCAGACAAAGATGTCAGAAAGCGATGAAACTCCAGAGGAAAAAAAAAAAAATCTAATGATGACTAAGAAAGGAAAGCAGCGCTGACGAAGCACGGCTGTAAAACTTATTTTACCGTCTGCCGCTTTACGGGTCACGCAGCGGGGGTTTGGGGTAGGGCTGGACAGTATGGCCTAAAGATAAAATGTCAGTTTTTTCCACACTTATTTTCTCGATTTTAATCCATATTTTCCTTGTTTTTGTCTAAACTAACTAAAAAAACAAAAACAACAAAAAAACAACAACAACAAAAAAAACAAACCCAATACAATTCAAATAAGTCTTTTCTTTATTAAAATAATAAAAACAAATAATGATAATTTTAAATAAAATTGTAGGGCTTTCTAAAAAAACACACTTGCAAAATAAAAGGTTTTTACAGTAATTTACAGGATCTGTGCGGGGAACACGAGCCTGTCTGCTGTGTCAGGTTATAATATTCCACCTTACTGAAGAGCCTCTTATCTTACGCGATGACACTGGAAAATGATGCAGCTAACATTTGCTTTTTCGCTGCGTTTTGCGACTGCAGATCTGCATCTCGCAGCGCTGCATTGCTGCCATTCAGCTGCGTGTTTCTGTCGCAGCTGCTGAAATACATTTGAAGCGCTGTTACTTTTAGTAGCTGCAGCTCCTACAGACTTTACAGAACAGCTGGTTTGCTGCACGCCGTGAAGCAAAACCAAACCGCTTCTAAAACTGACGTGACATTTCCTTTTTAGAAACAAGTTCATCTTCAGTCGAAGTGTTTGTTGGCATCTCGATACACGTCTGACCTGCTGAAGCTTTGTGGGCGTGGCATCAACATACGTGATGGACAGGCTTGTTTGACAGGGAGCGACCTGCTGCTGTATTTACTGTTAAAAACAGTTAGATACTAGTTTTGATGAAGGTTCTCAGTCATCCAGGTGGCAGATAAGTTGTAGAAAACTCAGTCAGGTCAACTGAATTCAAGTTTTTTATTTATTTATTTATTTATTTTTTAAATTCTGAATTTAATTTTTAATTTTGAAGTTAGATACTAGGTTTTTTTTTTTTTTTTTAATCTCAATTTGGCGATTCAGCCATTTTACACATCATGCCAAAATGTAACGTTGAATTAATCGATTAAATTATCGCCCAGCCCTACACTGGGGATAGTTGCATGTTTCAAGCCTTACTTGTTAAGATACAGCAATGCCATATATATGACCCCTGTCCAAGTATCAGTTTTAATCTGCAGGATCTGAATCAACATTTAGATTAGAGCTAACTTCCACCTGTTGCTCATCCATCACAGGATCCACATGCCTGCATTCTTTTTCTTTTTTTAATGAAGCTTTGCGTCTTACTTTTCAAGAAATAAGCAAAAATGTTGACGATACCCTGTCTCGTTTATGTGTTAGAACGTGAAAAGCATTTCTTGTATCTGGTTCTGGATCTGATCTGGAACTTCTTCAAAAAATCCAGACAAACAAACAAGCGTCGGTGAAATCATAACCTCCTTGATGGAGATAATTACGCTGATCTGGAGCCGTTCCAAAATGACTGCGTCATAACTAGCACATCTTCTGTAGCTGATAGCAGGTTTAGGGGCCGCGTCACTGAGATATTTGTCCCCATGATAACTTTTGAGATTCATTGTCCCCAAAGACACAGGTATCAACTTGAATTTCTTAAATTTGATAACTCCTAAATGAGTTTGACCTGAGCGTCATTAACCCCGCTCCGTGTGCTTTCACTGCTGCGTCAGTCGGAACATGATGGCTGCTGCTGATGAGCCACGCTAGCAGTTTAATGCAAGCCGACTCTGCGAGGGCAGAACGTAGAGGCTGTACTTTTGATTGCACCTTTCTTACCTGTTATATTCGAACATGCTGAAGAACCTCGAGGTCAAATGATCAGGAGATTGTATTGAATTATAAATCCTCAGGGGCTCAGCGTTTGTGCAGCCTTTTGCCCTTGTCGGTGAAACAATTCTTTATCATGACTCTGTTTGTACGGCTTACATTTTCTTGCTACACAGGCAGTATTCACACTGGTGGAAGATACACTTTAAGGCTTTGAAGCTTCATATACCATAGTGAAAAGTATTCAGTTATGGAACATGTTCATTCATCCATAATGAAAAATGTGAGCAATCCCATACATCTCATTTTGGAATTAAATTATGAAACTGTAGAATGAATTAATAATATAATTGGAAGGTTTTTTCTTCAGTTTTGGGATTTTCTTGCCTTCAGGTCCATTGGGGGATTACACATTCCTTTGTAATAAAGTATATTCTTCTAAGGTGGTTTTCAAACCCATAGTCCGTGTACTCTTTCCAGATCTGTGAATTACCGTATATACTCAACTATAAGCCAACCCCCTGATTTTGACCTGTAAACCTAGATTTTTAAAGAAACCCGCATATAAGCCGACCCCCTGATGTTGTTCCATCAATTTATTTGTTTAGTAAATTACCTGTTTTTCTGGGTATTGTCATAGTATTCCTCTGATTTTCTGAAAATAATCCACGTACCGGTAAACATGATATTTATTTCAGCAGCTGATTACCGTAACTGACGGATCACGGCTTACTGGCCGCCGCAAAATGTGCTGAATAAGATGTTTAGTCAGGAAATACATCATTCTAAGGTATGATTTAAACTATTTTCATGGGTAGTGGTAATAGGATTTCTACTCCTGGAAATTTTGTTCTCTGGGATCTGACATTAGCAGTGCAAATATTAGCATCCAGGTCATCCTCAGACGGCAGCGCTGCTAACAGTAACACCATCACCTGTTTTTTGGTGAAAAATGTTGAAACAGAGGGTATTTGTTGTAGCAAAGCTGCATCTTTAGCTTCTTTTTCTGTTTTGAGCTTACGGTTTGCCGACCTGCTAGGCGTGCATTTCTCTATGTTCACAGCAAAACTGACATTTGACCTTTAGCCTACATTACATCATTACATGATTTAGCCTAATTGGCTAACTTATAAAACATTCAAACAACTTCATAATCATACTACATTTTCAAAATCACATTTATGCCAATATTTTAAAAACAAAAATACTTCACACATTAAAAAAAGAAAAAAAAAAAAAGGTAATAATAAATCTTAAGACCATGGGTCCCTATTGGCCCCAGGGTCCTGGACATGTGCCCAGTTTGCCCATGCGGTAATCCGTTTATGGGATGGGGTTGAGAAAATCAAAACAGGAAAACGTTGTTTTGCACTGAGGGTTAGCTATGAGACATTGAACAGTGACAGAACTGGCATGGCAGGTTCCTTGTAGTCATCATTAGGGTCATCTATTCTGCTTGGCTAGCTAGGGCAGCGGTTTGACTCAGAATTACAGGATGCAGCTTGCAGTTGGTTCAGAATTAATTCAGATCACGTTCCAACTGCAAACGAACTGCTCCAGTTCAGTTACACCGCTTCTTCAGTGTGAATGCTTCAATCTGTATTCAAGTGGAATTGCTGTGTTCAGACATTCCCAAATGAAAAAGAAAGTACCGGGAGAAAACATACGTGAGTTAATTTTAACTGTGTTAATTAAAAACGTCTAAAAAGCTAAACGAAGGCAGACGTAAGACTTTCTCCAACAGCAATATGTATACCTTCATACCTCCAGCAGTCAGATAAAAGCAGCAGAGAAATACAGTATAGTGGAATAGAAGCAGAAAGCTGCAAAATGGAAAAACTCAAGTATAGTACAAGTACCTCAAAATTACACTTAGGTACAGTAATTGAGTATTTCATAGTTGATTTGATGTATTTGAGCTGGTATTCAGGTCCAATCAACTCCGAGTACTGTTGCTTTGTTCAAAATAAAACGATATAGCACACAAACTCTTCTAAAGTTACTTTATTAAGTAAATATAATTTGTTTACAGACACCAGAACACTAAATTTTTGTCCATGGGCGAGTTTCTTTAGAACAGCAAGGACAGAGAAGATTGTTCAGACTGTTGTCTCTCGAACACTTTTCCATTAACGCTCCATAAAGTTTGCTCTGGGTCTCTGCAGATGAAGACAAATCATAAATATTCAGCTTGATCCCGTCTGAACAAATGTGACACAAAAACATTTTAAATCACCACAGCGGGATGTAAATCCTTCCTCCCAAAAGTATTCATTTAAAGACTCATAAATTCAGCATTTAGTCAGACTAGTGCTGGCAGCCAGCGGCTCACGCTGCGTGTTCTGTTGGTGTGAAGGAAACACAGCGACAGCTCGTCAGGATTTTTTTCCTTCCTCATTGTGGTCTTGCCTTTGACTCGAAGCAGAGCCATTTAAGTATCTCCAATGATAAATGACGTCAGTGAAAAGCTGTTAAGAGTCCTTTAAGTGAAGTTGATAGAAGTAATTTGCAAATTTAACAATAAGAGCTGTAAAGATGCACAGTGTTTTTTAATGCTAAAAGCATCATTTCTGTCCTCAGCTTGGCAACCAAACAAGTGCTTTGTGTATCTCTGAGTGTTTGTGAAGGCTGGAGTATTGTTGACACGTTTATGTGCTAAAAAACTATTTAAAAAATTTAAACAAGATTTATGTTCATTGAATTACTTTTTTATTAATTAATTAAAGCAGATTTACTTTTTATAAGTGTTTGGCTTCGATAAAAGAGGTTGGAGTTCAGGTCTTGACTCATGATCATACTTTTTTTTTTTTTTTTTTTTTTTGCAATACAGAGAAAAAGTCCACAAACTGAATTTTCTAATTTTGCTTTTCGAAATCAGTATTTTGACCAGCAGGTCTTTGTTCAGCAAATGATTCTGGATGAAGACCTTGTTGATTTTGTCCTGCACCTGATTCCAATCAGGGTTAAATGTGAACGCAGTCTACACTTTCCCAAACCTTAACCAGGTTTAGTTGCCACAAGTGGAAAAGAAAATGTAAAACCTGTGAAATCCGTGTATCATTCGTTTTTCATATCTACTTAAGAATCCAAATCAGAGCGAGAAAACAATTTGTTTCATTATTCATTTAAAAATCGAACATAAAAATCAAATAATGAATTTTTTCATACTTTTGATTTTATGCCCAAATTAAAACTAGAAAGTGAGAAAATGGGGCTATGGATATCACATGATTTTGATATTGATATTAGTTAAGCTCTCTGAATTTTTATTTTTTATTTTATTTTTTGGTGGTGGGTGGTTCACCAAAACATTAATAACAATGGAAGTCTATTTTGCTTAATTAATTGAACAGATAAGATGAAACTACAATACCTGAGAGATTCTGCCAGTATTTTCTGTTGTCAAGTCATCTTCCTTGAGAATTACATCTTTATTTTCTCTGAACAAGACAAAATTCTCCATGTTCTTCCATGCTAGCACAACACAAAATGCTAGTAAAACATGGAATTAAGCTAACAAGTCGCTAACTTCTAGGTCATGCCTATTCGGTAAGCTTAAATATCAAAATCAAGTTTGGTCCATTTTCTCATTTTCTATTTTTAACTTGAGCATAAAATTGAAAGTTCGAATAACAAGTCATTATTATTATTATTATTATTATTATTATTATTATTATTATTATTTGGATTTGTAAGTGAATATGAAAAGAACGAATGATACATGGATTCTTTGAAAACTTTGCAGATAAACTCATTATGAATGTTAAAAGTATAATATTTTGTCAGTATATTAAGAACAAAATCTAATCAGCCTTACCTTTTCTAAATGTATTTTATATTTTTGTATTTTTTAGCTCTTATTAAAGTTATACATGGATGTAATTCATCATAGAAGTGGTGTTTGTCTGATCAGTCTTAATATTACCTATGAAAAAATAGACTGGATAAAGAGGTGTTAGAGCGGGGAGTTCTTAATTAAATAAGAAGGTCCTTTAATGCTCGATTGTACTTTCTATTATGGAGGATTAAATAAATCTCCAGCAGGGGGCAGCGTGAGTTCTGAAACACAAATCACACCTGATCAGTACCAGAATACGTTGAAAATTACTTCTGACTTTGCTCAAAAGTGTAAAATAAAAATGGTGACAATCGAGGATGATTTCACCTATCCTGGCAGACATATTTGTCACCGTGTAGTGAGGACAGTTTCTGATCTGCTCGCTCAATTTCCTCAAAACTTTCCTGACCCTTCAAACTTTCAGCTCTTCTTCTGGTTGTCACTGTTGCTATGGCGCTGATGTCTCTGTATTTGACATTACCCCTTCCACGATTTTTTATTTTTTAGGCATTTCGTCTTGCAAACTCAATGCTTTGGAAGAATTGTATGTGGCAACCATCATGCGTTGCATGTAAGCATGGCTGACATCACGTATTTAAAGCTCTTAGGCTTAAAAGAAAATAATTCTGTACAGGTGAAAACACCTATTGATCTTCACGTTTTCAGAAAATATATTTCACATGATTAGCTGGCAGATTTGGCATCTGATGTCTGACAGTTGACGGCTTGACTTTTCACATCAGGCGTGTCAACCGTGTCTTCAGCTGTGTCTTCGAATATGACAAGCGCTAAAGGTTGATTTGAGGGTGTTTATGAGCGTATAAATTTACACTTCATTAGGATTTATGTGATCGTGTCATATCTGCTTACGACAGAGGAAAGACAGGGAAGCGCAAACAGGCAGCAGGCTTGATTCCGAGGCGTTTTTACCATCAAAATCTCTGATCTGTGAACAGTTTTTCTGTACTAACTGTGTTTCCTCCTCAGGGCATCAACACGAGAAACTGATAAATACAATAACGATAGCTTTTTAACGTGTTTGTAATAAAAGCTCGAGTACTTCATGGACATCCTACTGAAAAAGGAGCATGCCTCGGGTATCATTTTTAGTTTTTTGTTCAGAGAATTTTTAGAGTGTGTGAAGCTGAAGGGGGGAAATATTCTTCAAAAGCTGTTGCTAACTGTGTCAGCATTTGAGAATCAGCACAGCGGTAGTCTCACGGAGAGGAAAATAATTGGCTGCACTGTGCTAAGGCATACATGTCAGTCTTCCTGGGTGCAGTCATGGTTGTGACGAAGCCTTGTGAATCCTGCATCTTCCCACAGCGCCTCTGTTTAGATGCAGGTGTATTCCGTAATAAAGGGAGTTTTGCTTGTTACTTTAAAACACTTTTAAGAAAACTTTTTTAATCAATGCTCGTCCTTGGATGTGACTGTTGATGCTTGCTCGCTGTTAGGATTTGCATTGGTGCCATTAACTTTCCTATTATGTTAATTAACCGTGATTTAGTGCCTCTGAGAGGACTTCAAAGGACAACACGAGAAGACGAGCAGAGACGGAAAATGACAGGTTGCTGTATTTTGATCCCAGTTGGCGAATTACCCTTCCCAGAGTTTTTCTCGTAAGACTTCCTCTGAAGTTGTTCGTGGGGATTCTTTAGCGTAGAAAAGAAGCAAAATGAAATAAAAAAGTTTTAATAAACAGAGCTGTGTGTGTGTTTGTGTGTGTGTGTGTGTTGTATGTGCTTCTGGCTGCAGTTTTGTTTCAAACAAAACAAAAAAAAACAAAAGAGAAAAGCATTCTGAAGCACACCTTCAGAGGTGAAACTGACTTATTTCACATTTTACGTTGTTAGAAGTGTAGAATGGAATCACATGTTCCAACTGGTGTAAAACATTTAAAGACAAACATCCTGGGTGTGGTGACTGTTTGGCCATTTTTAAACTGTCACGGAGAGGCTGCTGTTTGATTAAAGCATAGCTTGATGCGTGCTTCCAGTTGTCAGTAAAACAAGTCTTTCCTTTAAGTTCACAAACAGTTTTCTTTATTTTGGCTCACCATTTGCCATCCATCAGTTCCAAAACGTAAAATAAAACCTGGATAATAATAAACTAAATAAACTTGCTGTAACTTGTTCTCTTGACTCGCACCATTAAATAAACGGGCATATATACTGTATATATACAACATTCAAACTCAAAATGTATTTTCATACAAAAGTGCATTGATTACCATATAAGCTGACCTCTGATTTTGACCTGCAAATGTAGATTTTTAAAGAAACCCGCATATAAGCCTGATGTTTTTCCATCAATTTGTTTAGCAAATTACCTGTTTTTCTGGGTATTGTCATAGTATTCCTCTGATTTTCTGAAAATNTTTGTTTAGCAAATTACCTGTTTTTCTGGGTATTGTCATAGTATTCCTCTGATTTTCTGAAAATCCTTCACGTACCGGTAAACATGATATTTATTTCAGCAGCTGATTACTGTAACTGACGGATCACAGCTTACTGGCNACCGGTAAACATGATATTTATTTCAGCAGCTGATTACTGTAACTGACGGATCACAGCTTACTGGCCACCACACAATGTGCTGAATAAGATGTTTAGTCAGGAAATACATCATTCTAAGGTATGATTTAAACTATTTTCCATGGGTAGTGGTAATTGTAGTATTTCTACCCCTGGAAATTTCCTTCTCTGGGATCAGATCTGAATTATTCCTGTATAAACCGACCCCTGATTTGCATTGTGAAATTTGGTAAAAAAAATACTCGGCTTATACTCGATTATATACAGTATGTGGAAACGAATACAGAACCATTTCAAACACAGACAGCAAATGCTTCTTTTTCATCTCTACTTTAATGCTAAATGTAAAACTTGACAAAGCTGAATATGCTAATTGCTAATACTAAGTGCTTTAGCTGTTGTTAATCACTAAAGCTAAACAGTTACTACAAAGGTTAAAGAAGTCAAAGCTTCCACTTATCTTCATCCAGACTAATGTTTATCTAGCAAAGGATTATTGACATCACTGTAAATTAGTCCATTGACCCTTTATGAGCCACAATTCCAGCAGCTTAAAATATTCATTTAACAAGTCAACTCCTAGGATATTGTCAGCTAATACAGCTTTTAATATCCACGTACACTTTAATAACTCAAATTAAAATAAGCAGGAATATTGAGCCACATCACAAACTGCACAATTTATTATTTTTTAACTTAGTTCCTGTTGCTCCTCATTGACATTTCCTCACCTAAAAGTGCCCGGTGGCTTTTCACAGCTTGTCATATTGTCATATATGTAAAGTACCCACAGCAGTCGCAGGATAGGGAGACACTAATAAGGTGACAAAATGCAGAGCCAAGCATTTTCCCGCTAGAAAATGCTGCCACCGTGATTTCATATGGAAAAGAAAATTAATGTGCTACTACTTCAATCCTGAATCTTATCAGTCCCCTCGGAATTTTTCAATAGTTATTGCCACCAAACTTGTCGGATTTCTGCAGGCTTTCTAGAAAAAAATATCTGGCTTTATTTGCAGTTAATGCATAATGACTGACAAAAATTGTTGGCCTGGAATTCATCCTTTACTGATTCTTTTAGCATCGGTTTATGTCGGAGAAGTGATGGAACATTAGGATGTCCTGCATGGACTAACAGATTCAGGTGATGAGATTACTCATAAAGAGCTTATTTGTGAACAAACCATCCAATCATTGCAAATATAAGTTGCATTTTATGCACTATTGTTTAAGCTGAAGTTATAAATGGAAATTTTTAATTGGTGCATCTTGATGGCTGATGTCAATTAAGAAGCCTCAAGGGGACTGGCTGTTTTGAAATGTGTAAGAAAAAAATGATGCGTTCAGACCAACAGATAGAAGTTGCAGATCCTTTTTTTCTTTCTTGTCACTTTGCTAATGAACCTGTTTTCACTTATATTCAGGGGAGAATCATTTCCAAACTTCCCCTTCATCATGCATTGTGCTTCATGGACTTCAACCCACAGCTGTCATTTTGATTCACAGCAGTCACCGGCTTGGCATAGAAAACAAAAGCTGCTCTATCTGTAAACGTGTGATTCAGAGGAACCCTGTACCAACAGACGCTATACTTAGAAAGGCTTAAGGGAGAACTTTTCAAATGCCGATCTGAAACACCTGCACAGCCTACTGCACCATCCATTAGATATACGCTGGTCTCAGATGGCCTATTCTCAATTGGATGAGATCATTAGTTTTGCTTGAGCCCCTATCACTACATAGACTTAACTGTTATCTCACAGGGGACTCCCACCTGCAGCCCTGTGCACATTTCTCCCTTTTTGTACCTCCACCTCACTATTCTTCTCCCTATCAACTCGTACTGATGCCCCATCAGCCTTTTCTACAGCAACATATCCATTCTCGTCATCTCCTTCCTGTCTTTTCTGTCCTCATAATTTTGGTTTACTCTTCATTTCCTTGTCTTCGGGGCTGGCTGTTGAAATATTTCTGGTACCCTTGAAATAGTAATACCTATGCAGTTTGATGTTGCAGTTACGATTTCTACAAAGAGTAAGTGTGTCATTTAATTTGGTTTTTGGTAAAGATAGATTATTTTTTTCACTTTAAAGCCTTATCTGACTTGTAGTTAATCAGGTTAGGTGAAAGCAGTGGCAGGCTGTGTATTTTACACCTAGGCCTTCAGTGTTATCCTCCTGCAATTAAACCGCCTTCAAATAACCTCACCGTGACACTAGGGCTATAGGCCAGAGGTACTCAATACAAATCTTAAAGGTTCACAAAGAAAATTTTCAATAAGACAAGGACAAAGGTCTGTTTATGAAACCGCCAGCACTCGCCAGCCCCCCACCCCCCCGCCAATTCTCAATCTACGCTGACATTCACACACAGACAGTGGACATTTGGATAATAGATATTAAAAGTATAACTTTCTCAGAGTCTGGAGATAGTTGTGGTTTGGTCTGGATCCGTCACATTTACTCGTATGACCACTAAGCAAGCAAAAATGCTTTAGTAAAGCTGCTCATCATCAGAAGACAAAGTCCATCCTCCTTTCTCTCTTTATAAAGAGTTCAATGACATAATACTTCCAGTATTTCCAGCTTTTCTTGAAAGGTCCTTCTGGAAAAAGGCTTTGCCAGTAAATCCATCTTCTCTTCCTTCAGCCATTGTGTGTTAAAAAACAACAGGGCTAAGTAAAATCTAAGCAAAAAATCTAAAGCACTACATCTAAAAATCTAAACGTCAAGAAAGAAAGTTTAAATAAATCTTAGATAATGCTACATTATGTGCTAGCTAGTTTTACTTCAGTTAGCTAACTGGCCTTCTTCTTTTTCTGATGAATTTCCAGCAGGCTGTACGCTGCGTAGCCTAATGCAGCTCTCCACTAACTGGTCCTCCGATGACGTAGGCTGGGCCAGCTAGAAGGCCTGATGTGTAAAAGAATATGCCCAACATGGCAAACTCCAAATATGATTGGTTAAAGAATATGACAATCAACAACATCGTCCCATTTGCTTGAATAGCAGAGGGGATTCACTGGAGATTCTGAAGGCCTCAGGCTAGATTTTTTTACCCGGAGACAGCACAGGGGGAAAATCTGATTGGATAAAAGCTCTAATTTATATGAGCTGTGCTGGAGAAAGTAGCAATAAAATGATGTTAGTAGACTGATGGGAATGAACTTTGTAAAATACATATAGAAGTAATTAAAATAAATATTAAATTATAAAAATATAATTTTCTGATTCTAACAATCTCTAGGCCAGCAGAGAAGGCCTCGCTGGCCCTGATGGCCCACCTCTGGTTGGCAGATACAAAATTCATCCACTAAGAAGAGCATGTGGTGACGGAGATGGACTTCTGGGCTACTTAGCCTAGCCTGTTGCTTCTGCAATCTAGAGCTGGATAAGCAGTGGAAAACAGATGGATGGAATTTCGACAAAATTAATCATTTTAATCATTCATCAAGTCCCAAATATGTATTGATATAATTGCCTCAAATGAGACTATTTCCTACTTTCCTCTGTTTATTTTCATTGAAAATCAAATCTCTTTAATGCTAATAAGCATTTGACGTCACCATGGAAAATCCTGATGGGCATTTTTTTTTATTATTATTATTGTTTATTGGCATTAAATTAAATATCCAGCTGAATAGTCGAGAAGGAAAATAATCATCATTTGAAGTAAAACAGTTACTGTAAAGGCATTGCCAAGGTCGTCAAACTCCTCGTATTGACATGATATTGACATTCTTTGGAACAATCCTAAGCTCTAATTCCTCTCCGTCCGTCCTCTACACCTCCACACACTCCTCCCCTCAACCTTTCCGCTCACCCAGCATTCTCTCAGTCCATTTATTCTCCTCTCTATCACCCTAGCCTTGAGCCTTTTCTCCTCCTCTGTCCACTCCTTTCTCCTCTCAGCCTTGCTAAAGAGCTCCTGCATTACCTCCTCCCGCTGATAGCAGGGGTAGCTAGCCTGTCAGCCCCGAGCCTTAGTTAATCACTCAGGCAGCCGGGCAGCTCGCCGCTTAGCTCCCAGGACACTAATAGCAAGACAAGCAGAGATGGAGACAAGAGGGCGGGGCGCGGTGGGGTGGACTCATTAGGAATACAGGTATTTAAGGAAATAGTCCATTTCAAATCAAAAGATCATTTGTCTCCGGCTGAAGTGAAGGCTTTCCGTGAGACAGGCTGGAGTTATGACTTAGCTACAACGCTGAAGCGGTTGGTCTGTGCTGCCGGCTCGCCTCAGGCCGCTGTTGACACTATCAATTTGAGACTTGATAAATACTTCCTGTGTTTGGATGGTATATTTTATCCCCAAAAGAGAGGTCTGGTTGGCTACTGGAAGGTGTTTTATGCTGACTCCATGTTGCCGCTGTGCCGACGGGGCAGGACTCGATAAAGTTGAAATATGACCTCCATTTGCACGATGACATTACTTCAAATAAAAGAGGTTGCTGTCAGGCCTCTGAGGTGATCAATGCCTCTCACTGCCCATTTTGTGTTTGCATGGACAAATTAATAGTATAGATTAGAAAAAATTCATACCTAAAAGGCAAATGAAACGATGCGGCGAATGACAATACTTCTATCACCAGAGGACACGGACCACATGACAACTTCAGCTTTACTAGCGCTGATTTGCTGCGTTTCCATCCAACTTATTCACATTTTTAATGCATATTTCTAGTTATTCAATTAAAGGAAATGTGAATTGATGCGCATTTCCATCAACTACGTTGTGAATTATCTCAGAGGTGATTTAATGCTACATAAGCTAATGTCCACAGAAAACACAGCATGCAGAGTTTAAATGAAACCCTTGGCGTAGAAGAATACTTATTACAGTCCGTAAGTTGTTATACACACCTTATAAATGCAGCCAACAAGCTAGCGATGCTAACGATAGCACTAACATCGGTGCTCTGTAAACTTAAGTGTACCGAGTACCGTGTGGTGAGTGAAACTTTCAGTGTGGGTAAAATAATCGTTTATACGGCATGCCAAGTTATTTGATCCACCTCTGCTAAGCGCATAAATCTTTAATGCGCATTTTGGAGTTAATGTGAATTAACGGTGTTTCCATCCAGGCTTTCTAATGCGCATATTCATTATTCACATAAAAATAGTTGGATGGAAATGCACCTATTGATAAGTTCGAAGACTGACACATAAAGAAGAAAGCAAAAGCTGTTACACATTTATAACTTACAAGTTCTGGAAGTTTCCAACTGTGCGAGTCGCACAACATGGACAAACATGCTGCTGCATACAAATTCGCTGCCGCCATTGCTGCCGTTCACAGCATTTAGCATTTAGCTGCCCACACTTTTACCTCTTTGCAAACATGACTAAAAGGTTCTGAAATGAAATGAAATTTGTTTCAGTCTGCATCAACATATTTATACAACAAAAAAGAAAAACACAGCTTCAGCAACATTTATACATAATTAAATAGGAAAGCAACAATGCTAATATTTGCTAATATAACAGACTGAAAGGGTTTTGGCTGAAGCTACAGCTTATTCCACCAACACTTTGTACATCTACAGGATGTGTTTGGTGTCCAACATTACATCATAACAACTTCATATTCTTTTAACACACACACACACACACACACACACACACACACACACACACACACACAACAAACACACAATTTTGATATGATTTATACCTTACTCCTACATTTTTTTTAATGTTTGTTCATTAACATATTTTTTTGTCAATTTTTTAAACTTATTAAATGTTCTACATTCTTTTAACTTATCAATACAACTGTTCCATATACTCACCCCTTTGACTGAAATAGTGTTGTTGTTTTTTTTTACTTTTTTTTTTTTTTTTNTTTTTTTTTTTTTTTACATTAGTCCTTATCCTTGGTTTTTGAAAAATACTTGTTCTTCTCAAATTATATTTACTTTCTCTCTCTTTAAACAACTTCTGGATACTTGGTGGTAACAGTACATTTTTATCTTATACATAAATTGTATTATTTTTAAATCTACTAACTCTCTAAATTTTAAAGCATTTATGTGAATAAAGAGTGGATTTGTTGGTTCATGATAGCTTTTCTTGGTTATTGGGTTTGTTACTGTTTTATATGCATTTCCCCATACTTCCACACAATAAGTCATGTATGGAACTATGAGTGAACAGTATAACATATATAAAGACTCCCGATTTAAGAAATCTTTGGATTTATATAATATTGCAATAGATTTTGACATTTTAGCTTTGACATATTTTATTTGTGGTTTCCAACTTAATTTATTATCTATTAACACTCCTAAAAATATCCCCCAATAGGTTTTGCTGGAACCTACTGGGGGATTATTTTGACCTGAAACTTGATGTAGCGTGTTGAGTTAGTGAGGCTTAATCGTCACACATTCCTGTCCATAAAGCATACATTGGGGTTGAGAGGCGATGCACTTTACGACATAATACAATCCGGCACAGTCCACTACAAAACCAAAGCTCAAACGTCTTGCTGGAGGTGAAGAAACACTTCTCCGACACAGTCTTGATGAAAATTGAACATTATAAGCTATATTGGAACTACTGTATTGGATCGGACTGTACAGGTGTTCTTGTTATAGAATCCATCCCTTCTATTTGTGTAGCCCAATATCAGTTCTGTCCATTATCAATTAAAAGGGACAAGGAGGCTCGCTGTACGCCAAAATGCAGCACTAGAGTGGGTGCAGAGGAAGTGGACCTGTCACCATGTTGACATCCCTGCTATTAGAGGAACATTCTCAGGTGCAGTGGCTGGCAGTCTCCAGTGTTTACCACAGAGCATCATTAGCCTGGCGTCTCACAGCCTTAAAATGTCATACATCCACAGTAATGAACTGTGAGAGCACACGCTATTCCCAAACTTCCCCGCTGCAGCGCCCACATTAATCCAAATGCTCAAACTCGGCAACTGTAGTCCCTCCACTCATTAACAGTGGCAGATATCAAGATAGGAATAATGAGGAAGTGCCCGCAAGTCAGGACATATATTAAAGAAACAGAAAGAGCAGGAGAGTGAGAGAAGAGCATCTACCCTGTCATAAATGGGAAAATACCCCTGAGAAACGGCCTGAGCTCGGATGTGTGTGTGATGACAAATGGCGTGCATCCATATTGTTTGGAGATGGCAATAGCGTTTTCGTCTACAGGAACAAAAACACAATCATAAGAATGTACTACACATGTAGGGTAATTTAAAAAAGATGTGAATCGTGTCTTTTTTTTTTTTTTTTNTTTTTTTTTTTTTTTTTAAGAAAAATACAAAAAACATTTTTGATCATTTCTTGGTACAGTATTGAGGTCAGTGCTGGATGTCAGTATTCATCACATCAGTACTACATCAGTACTGTAGTATTTATTAGAAAGAGGGTCTGTTGCAGGGAACAGGACAGAAATATAGTGACCTTTTGCATCTGAATACAGATATTATTTTGATGTTAATAAATATAGATGGTAGCTTTGCTTTTCACCCCTACTTTGTTCTAACATTATTGCAGCTGCAAAATTACATTTATTTTCAGATGTAATTTTAATATGTATATCTAAATGTCACGATTCTATTCCTGCAACTGAGCCCATTCTAACTGCTTGAAGGAACATACTGGTGATTTTGCATGTTTTAACTAAATAAATACACATTACTGCCAAAACATATACTAGAGCGGTAAGTATTAGAATTATTTTTCCTACCTTCCAGACTTCCACTATAAAAATCAACTTGTAGAGGCTTCAAACATGCTTGAGTCAGCAAACAAAATGTCTAAAACATTTACATGTTTTGTTGAAGTAACATAATTGTAGTATTTCAATGCAGACCCAACATAGAGCTACATGGAACAAAATGCGTGTTGACACCAGGGAGTATAATATCAGGAGGAAACTTATTTTACCAAGAAATTACAACGACTGTGCCATCTACAATTCTAATTGTTAGCAGGTGAAAATTTTCATTTTAAGGTGGGTGCTGAACATTTGATTTTGAAAGATTAGGGAATTTAGCAAAATATCTGGAAAACTAAAACATGTTTTGGAAAATGATTGGCAGTTATGTAACTTGTATGCAAGTAGTACTGTATTTATTGGGCTCAAACATGCAAAACCACTGGTATGTTCCTTTAAATCAACCTATAAGAAATTCAAAAATAAATTGTATTACCATATATACTCAACTATAGGCTGACCCCTGATTTTGACCTGCAAATTTAGATTTTTAAAGAAACCTGCATACAAGTCGACCCCCTGATGTTGTTCCATCAATTTATTTGTTTAGTAAATTACCTGTTTTTCTGGGTATTGTCATAGTATTCCTCTGATTTTCTGAAAATAATCCATGTACCGGTAAACATGATATTTATTTCAGCAACTGATTACTGTAACTGACGTATCACGGCTTACTGGGCGCCACAAAATCTGCTGAATAAGATGTTTAGTCAGGAAATACATCATTCTAAGGTATGATTTAAACTATTTCCATGGGTAGTGGTAATGGTAGTATTTCCACCCCTGGAAATTTCCTTCTCTGGGGATCAAATTTGAATTACTCTTGTATAAGCTGACCCCCCGATTTGCTCTGTGAAATTTGGCAAAAAAAAAAAAAAAAAAAANAAAAAAAAAAAAAAAAAAACTCCGCTTATACTCGAGTATATATGGTAATTACAAATAAATAAATAAATAACAAAAATGAAGCCCTTGGTTGCTTTCTTGGACTTAGAATGAATCAGTCAATCCTTGTGCTCTTCTAATACAGACTATATACAGGTGTATATATATATATATATATATATATATATATATATATATATATATATATATACACACATATATGGTATTTACTTACTTTAAATAGCATCTCTGTCCTGACAGATTCTTTGGTCATAAATACTGAAATAATTCACAGATCTTTACATAGTGAGACGGTGATTAGACCCTGATAAGCTGCAATATCTCATCCACTTATATATATTTTTTTTTTTTTTTTTTTTTTTTTTTTTTTTTTTTTTTTTTTTTTTTTTTTTTTTTTTTTTTTTTTTTTTTTTTTTTTTTTTTNAATACTTACATTAAAGACATAGAACACATCTTATATGTTGCAGTAAAGATTTTTTTTTTTTCACCTCTTTTAATCCCTGGTTTGAGCTTTGATAAAGAGGACTTGGCAGATTTGCTGGTTGGCCAGTTGAGCAACAAATCAATGCAAAGGCTTTAGGCGTTCACTAACCTTGCATCATGAATAATATCTTATATTTCAGTTTTGCGAAATTGTCATCAGCTGCACAGACGGTTCTCTGATTCTTATTACAGCTCCATGAATGAGATTATATCAAATCTTCCTACAGCTAATGACACAAAATTGTCTTTCATTTCAATATATTGCAACTCATTACATTTCTACAATGACAGGATAATGTGTGATTGTGCTCGTGTTGTGACAGATGTGGAAGCCACCTGCACCAAAACTCAAGTTCTTGTGATGAATCTGAATATATGTATAATGCTTTTCAACAGACAGTGTCTCCTTTTAAAGGGTTTCAAAGTCTGAGGTTCTTTTCAAGTCCGTAGTCTAGTCGCTTTTGTCTGAATCAGTGAATGAATAGTTATTTTTGTTTTATTTACCTCATGATTTGGTTTGGTTTTACATAGAAAAAAAATCAAGTAAAGCAAAATAAATCAATAAAAGTTGTGCTTATTGGTCAGAAATGTCTGAGGCAAGAAAATAAAAGCAGAGAGACTGGCATATTTCCAGTCTTAGTCATCATTTGGGTTCATACAATGCCATACCATAACGCTTTATATTATAAGAAGAAAATGTGCTGCCTTTAGATGACTAACAAGAATACAGCATACGAACCTTCAACCTGTTAAGACATGTTAGGTTCACATGTTATGACCTCTTCACCTTATCTGTTTGATTTGGGTAATCAAAGGTTGGGTTTATTTAATGTTAACCACACACACACGCACCATACACACACACTTATACCCCTCTGTTTTAGCTCAGCAACAGGACTAGTTCAGATCATGTTTTTACATGATTGGACCACCCTTAGAGTTTGTTCCAGACTAAAGGCTCTGTTCCACTGCCGGGCCGAATGGTTCTGAGCACGGAGAGGAACGTTTTAATGTTGTTTCCACCTGGAAACAGTTTGGCGTGGAATGCTTAAAAACCAGTGATTTTGCATGTTTGAACTAAAAAAATATGCATTATGTTACTGCCAACCATTTTCCAAAACATGTACTAGAGCGGTAAATATTAGAATTATTTTTCCAACCTTCCAGACCACCATTGGTTTGGTACATTTTGTACAGACCACCATTGGTTCCTAGTACATTATCAAAATCAACTTGTAGAGGCTTCAAACATGCTTGAGACAGCAAACAAAACGTCTAAAACGTCTACATGTTTTGTTGAAGTAACATAATTTTAGTATTTCAAAACAGACCCAACATGGAGCTACATGGAACAAAATGCACGTCGACACCAGGGAGTATAATATGAAGAGAAAACTTATTTTACTCAGAAATTACAGTGATTGTACCATCTACAATTGTGCATAATTGTTTGCAGGTGAAAATTTTCATTTTAAGGTGAGTGCTGAACATTTGATTTTGAAGGATTAGGGGATTTAACAAAATATCTGGAAAACTAAAACATGGTTTTATGTTTTGGAAAATGGTTGGCAGTTATGTAATGTGTATGCAGGTAGTACTGTATTTATTGGGCTCAAACATGAAAAACGACTGATATGCTCCTTTAAATCAACACAGGTGAGGTTCAAAAATACCAAAGAAATTGTATTAATTGCAAAAAAAAAAAAAAAAAAAAAAAAAAAAAAGCAGCCCTTGGTGACTTCCTGTGCCCAGCACAGTTTTCTCAGCATGAATAGACAACTGTGCTCAGCGCAGCCGAACCGTTTCATGATGACGTAGGAGTTCACTGATTGGTTTACGTCAGTTTTGTGTCTCCACATTTTTTAAGTTAGGCCTTTTATTTAAACCATCTGACATAATTTTATTGATATGGAGTATAATTTGCAGCTATTGGTGCAGTAATCTCACATTTCCAAACATGAAATGTGCTGCTTTCACTTGCGTCACTTAGTAGCTCCACAGATGGAAACAGAAACGGTAACCGAATCCAGAGAAGTGCAGAATGGCAGGAAGTGGCATTTGGCCCTACCGTGGAAAATTACCTTATGTACCTTCCTAAAGTACCTTCCTTTAAAAAGGGTCTCAGTGCACCTCTTTTGGTCCATAAATGACTGCAGTTGCTGTGTTCATACCAAGCCTTCCATGCTTTTTAGATCAGTGACATGCTGTCGATGCTTTTCTATGGCACTGCTTGAGATTATGTTCCAACCACAAAAGAGCCACCCAACAGTTTGTTTGTGACCAGACTGAGACCATTTCCTCAAAAAGGTTTTAGAGTGCTTATTTTGATTGGTGGCTGTGTTCAAACCTGCCCAAACACACTGTACCAAGGAGGAAAACATATTGGAGTCTGGACCCCGCCAGCGGGTTTGAAAGTCTTGTTTTTTTTTAAACTATCTCCAAAATTACACCATTTGTCATAGCTTGAAACTTTAAAAATCAAAATTATCGTCAGGTTTTCAAATTTCCGATAGTCCTTGAACTAACCATGTGCGCCTAACACTTCTGTAAGGAAACTTAACCAAATCTAAGCTTAAAATAGTGATATTTCCTCAAAATCACTTTATTATAAATGTCTCATTTAAAAATTCACTAATAATAAACCCTTTGTACAATCCAAACTCTGTAAAAAGCAACAAATTCTGCTTTTTTCACCGCAACTAGCAAGGCTGGAGTGCCTCTGTGCTCTTTAACAGTCACGTGACAACAATTCAGCAAATCATTGGCTGAATGCAGACTGCAGCAGCCACACTAAGCCTATTGTTATACAGATTATAGGTTGTAAAAATGTAAATAGTATGTATAGTCCCCTTTTTAAAATTTTTAATTTTATTTTTCCAGTATTCATAACACTTGTGGGCACTTGGAAAAGTGTTGTATATATAGATTACATATTTTTTCAATTTTTTAAAATAAATTATCAAAGAAATTCAACTTATGTTTTTTATCTTTTTTTATGATTTATGACATTATAACTGTGTTATACTGCATAAATAACATTTTTGAGTTCTTCCTACATATAGCCATGATTGTGTTGCTTCCATAGAGGTGCAGGACTTGCTGCTACAGTGAAAAATGAGCCACAGTGAGTAAAAATGTGACAGGAGCAAAAACCGCCCAGAAAGTGCTTGGGGTCTTTAACCACAGGTGTGGAAACATCCTTCGTTTGACCCGGCAGATTTATGCGAGAGAACTTTTTTTTTGTTCACGGCAAATGACCAAAAGCTTTGAACAGAAACATCTATTCTGTGCATTCCTGTCAAAAAAAAAAAAGCATCACATCACATCCAAAAAAAAGCCAGGAGTTGTATACAAGTTNTCCTGTCAAAAAAAAAAAAGCATCACATCACATCCAAAAAAAAGCCAGGAGTTGTATACAAGTTTCTACATTAAATTCCTATCTAAATCTCTATTCATGCAGTCTAACTGAATGACAGAAGCACTCAGGCGAAACATTTCTACATCCAATCTAGTCTCCAATCAGTTTATCTTCCAGCCAGTCCTCACTCTGACAACTCGCTCCTCATATCTCTCCCACACTCAGTCTGCCGGGTCTCATGTGGCTGGAGCAAAAAGACTCATTTACATCCAAGACAGCACTCATCAGCTCGTTCTGAACATACTGTGGCAGCAGCAGACTGCTGGCTGAGGAAATGAATGTTGGAAAGTAGCTTAAGTTAAAAGTAAAATGAACCGCCGGGAGAGTTGACCGGAGATGTAACAGAATTCAGTATATGCATTTATGTTAATTAGCAGACGCCAGATAATGAAACGGCTACTAAAGCGGTATTCACGAAACGGCTAAATGCTCTACAGATACGGTTTTAAACATCACACAGATTTCATGCTGCTGAATCAGACTAAACAGATTTTAATTTCCGCGTGATGATATGTTTTATGAATCGCTTCCCCAACATGCAAATGATGAAGTATATCATAGTAAGGCCAGATTCACACGCTAAGCGTTGAGCATTGTGCTGACCTGGTGTTCCATTATTGTGTATTGGGAGCTGAGCGGTGACTCCTAACGTCATGTTACGCCACCTTGAGCGCTGCGTGACGCTCAGATTCTCTGTTTTGACGCGGCTCTCAAAGGTCATTTAAATGAACTTTGACCTTTCCGATGCTGACCTTTCCAACGCGCAACCAATCAGAGCGCTGCTNTTAAATGAACTTTGACCTTTCCGATGCTGACCTTTCCAACGCGCAACCAATCAGAGCGCTGCTGTATGTTATGTAAGCAGAAGCACCACAACAATGGAGGAGGAGGAGATTATAATCTGTAGATACAGCACAACTTAAAACAACACAACTTTAAAATCGTATCATGATCTGGTAAAAAAAAAAAAAAAGCAGTCAGACAGGGACGTCAGGTTTGGAAGTTGTTAATACAGTGTCTGAAATGTGAGGTTTCATCACCCACATTTGCCGTCTTTTTGCTTTTCTTCTCCTAATAAGCAGAGCATTTTTGTTTTTTGCAATGTCCATGTTGCTACCCGAGTCGAAACCGAAATCCGATTTTAACCACGAATGTGCAAAGATTGTGTCTAGGCTACATCCTGTCTTTACAGTCCATGGTAACCGTTAAATTGTCATTAGCAACGAACTCTTCCTGTCAGCGCGAGGTTGAGCGGCGCTGCTCAGACTCTGCTCATGTAGAACACTGGTCTGAACGCTAATGCTTAGCATGTGAATCTGGCCTAATGCCTATTTCACGATAATGCTAAAAGATGCTAGCCACTAGCGTTTATGAATGAGGGATCAATCTCTAGATTGTAGAGAAAATTAGATGTTGTTCATAGCTTTTTGTGCTTTTTTTTTTGCTAACAAATTGATTTATGAATTCTGAAGGAGAACAGAAACCCTTGGTGCAGCACGCCTGCATTCAACACAACCAAACACACTTGAACGTTTCCTATTAAATGCCACCACAGCCTGGTTAGCCTGTCAAAGCTAAGCTGCAGTGGGGCATCAGCTTTGATTGCTCCTTGCCCTGGCATGGAGCTGCAGATCCACGCGCAGGACAGCAGGTGCAGGAAAAGGCCCTGATAATTGGCTGGCTAGCATGGACGGGCCTCCGGTGGGGCTGGGCTGCGACTCCAGAGGAAGACACACAAAATGAGCTACTGCATCAAAAATTGAGGTTGGCAACCTCCATGCACGTCTGGGCGATTTTTCAAATGAGCATTTCTCAGCCCCAGAGGAAACCTCAGTGCGCTTGCTATGATAAGCAATTGGAATAGAAATGGACAGAAAATACTTTTTTTCTGGCATGTATAAGTAGGTTAGACAAGAGGGCAAGCTGTGATGTTCAAAGCCTGGTGGATAAGAGAGCGGAAACAAAAGGAGACATGTTTTTTCTTTTTTTTTTTTTTTTTTTTTTTTACAGAAACAAGGTTAGCATACTTTAGTTTCTGCTGTCTTTATTTTCCCTAAGCAATGTATTTCTCTTTTTTGATTTTTCTTTTTTTAATGGAGTGATATCAGAGAAATGTGGCTTCCAGTCTTAATAAGAACTGCAAAAGCTTCATAGTGTGATGTTGCTATCACTGACATTCCATCCATCCATCCTTCCATCCATCCATCCATCCTTCTATCCATCCATCCATCCTTCTATCCATCCATCCATCCATCCATCCATCCATCCTTCCATCCATCCTTCCATCCATCCACCAGTCTAGTGTAGGGTTTAAAGGGCGACTGACTCACGGTTTGAAGCTTGTAAAGCTCTTTTAAGAGTTTGATGAATGTTATTCCAGACAAATCTCTCATCAGTCTTCTTTAAATCAAAGTAAAAGTGCAAAAAAAAAGAATAAAATAAAAATAAAAATAATAATAATAATAATAATAATAACTTAAAGGGATGATATTATAGATCAAGGGTGTCAAACTCAATCACAGAGGGGACAAAATTAAAAATTGGGTCCAAGTCGAGGGCCAAACAGCATCAGCCTTTATTGGAAACAGACTTAAATTGGCCTCATTTTCATCAGAGGTTATGACAAATTATTCATACACTAATATGAACTTCACTTTGACAACTGCTCCCATCGAATAGTGCATAGAATTCAGAACAAAATCAGAATTCAGAACAAACCAGAGGTATGAAAAAACAGACAAATGAGAGATCAAATTCAAAATAAATAACATTTTTTTAATGTCTTCCTCTCTATCAGCAGAGTTTCTGACTCATTTCCCATGAAAAGTTTTATCACAGGAAATAGCTGGAAAACTGATTTTTCTCAAGGGAAATCTAAAATTACTCTTTGGTTTTCATTAACAACTTCAACAAGCAAAATGAACATGCAATGTGATCATGCCTTGTTATGTTATATTCTTTAATTACGGCCACATCAGCTCTGCTAATGAGGCTAACATGTTTATCTCTAATGGCAGCATATAGCTTCTCTAACTCCACCCATGCTGAAAGCCTGTTTTCAGAGTCCACCTTCCTTTAGCTGTTTCTTCTGTGGACTAGCTTAAAGTTCATTAAAAATGACTGTAGGGCACGGAGGGGAGCCGGAGCTTCAGGTGTTGATTGACGTGCCGGCTGTTGCAGTGCATTCTGGGATGTGTAGTATCCGTAATGTGCACGCTATATACTGGTGGGCCAGTTATTATAAAGATTAGATATTATCTCACGGGCCACATATAACTGGGTCGCGGGCCGGATGTGGCCCGCGGGCCTTCAGTTTGACATATGTGTTGTAGATGATATTTGATTGGTATTCTATATATCTGTGTTGCATCTGTATAATTGTGCTGCCGTCTTGGCCAGATTGCTCTTGGAAAAGAGATTTTGAATCTTAATAAGTTTTATCTGGTTAAATGATGGTTGAATAAATAAAAATAAATATAAAGAGTTTCATATCCTTATTTTTGCTTAGGGTGTATTTGGATAAATTTACAATGTAAACTGAATAAATAAATTAAAAAATTGGTACTGTCTCTGTAAGGCCCCCCTTCACAATAAGATTGGCCTGTTCTGATTGGCCTGAACTGGACTGTGGAAACCCTGACTTGCTAGCTTCATACTTGATGGGCGTGCCAAACACACGTGTTGATGTCAGCGTGTCGCAGAAGCAAAGCACCAATCACAAACAAAGCTTTCAGGGCAGTTCAGGACCTCTGGGTTTGTCTCATTGGATGCGTTTCTGTAGACGTCATCCTCGAGGTTTCCAACTTTGACAATGAACTCAAACACTATATTATGTTATATATAAAAAAAGAGGGAAAATCACAAAAACAGAATATGTCCCATTTTAGAGGTTTAAAGAATCCCACCGGACAGGATGGACTCTGTAGCAGTAACTACAGGCCCTTTGGCAGTATTTAACTTTAGCTGTTTCCATAGTCCAAAGATAGATGGAGATGGTCTAATCTTTCTACTTCATTATCCCAAATATTTCGTTGACTTCAGGGCTCCCCTGGAATCTGATGATTTGGAGAAAAAAAAGGCTCGCTTTGAATCCAGCTGCAGCGTCACGCCTGAATAAAACTTGGCAGAGCGGCGCGAGAGACACATTTGCATTTGGCCGACCAAATCACTATNCCAGCTGCAGCGTCACGCCTGAATAAAACTTGGCAGAGCGGCGCGAGAGGCACATTTGCATTTGGCCGACCAAATCACTATTTTTATAGACCCCGTCTGCAATTACATATCCTTCATGTTAATGTTACTTTCAGATGAAATTAGTTCTTTATGTGCTCTGATACTTGTAGTCCATTAATTTAGTTTTATTGCTGCTAAATTAGATTCACTTACCCCCCCTCTGGCAAGTTAGGCTAATGTGCATAAAAATAACTCATACCTCTAAACATTTGTACTCCAAATATTCAGCTCAAGTACACTGTAGGTAGGCCGCACGCATGTCAATAACCTTCAAAACTCTTTGCTTTTCAGACATGTGCCTGGTCTGTATGATAGGAAAAGCATCGCGTTTTTAAAAGTCACGAGGACGCTTTGTCTCACTGCCAACGTTAGGTTTCGGAGGGAACGTTTTCGCTGAGGATCTGGAGATGATGATGATATTGTCACCTTCACCCACCACTTTGAGCGCAGACAGAGCTTTTTCTCTTTCATCCTTTAACATTATGTTTTAGTGGCACTATTAAGGCATTACAAGTTTGCATGAGTGTTTTCTTCCTGGCTGCTGCTCTTACGGTCACACTGGGAATTGTGTCTGATTGTAGCTTGTGTGGTGAACTATGAAGTACGTTTTCAAAGCACCGCACAGATTGCTCTGTGGGGACGTGCAGCTAGGACTAAGCCGAGGAGAAACAACACAACGCCGACAATAAAAGCAAAGCGGAACACGCTGATTGCAGAAATATTTTTGACTCACAAATCACTGAACATCTGTCTCTGGAGGAAAAACGGCACCATCTGAAATAATGATGCTGAGGAAGTTTAAAGTCTTTAAATCCTCCCACAGTTTGAGTTTGTTTAGTCACACGTGGAAAGACAAACAAGGATGGTTAGGTCCCCAAGATTCTGAGATTAAAGCAAGATAACTAATAATGCCTGTTATAGAGAGAGTCAATTTTATTTTAACCCTAAAATAATTTTTGCAGTTTTACTTAATTAACCACCGAAAAAGCTGCACTGTTAAAAAAATAATAAAAATGACTAGAGAGGATGCTAAAATCTGGCTTGTGAAAATGTGGACATTGATAATTTTGTACTGTTTGTAGAAAAAGCTTGATTATTTTCTTCTTGGTTTTTATTTTTCATCTAAAAAGCTGGTGAAAAAAAAACTATTCCATATGAATGGACTGAATTTTTCTACTTTTTCTCTAAAGTTGTAGTCATAATTTTCTACAATAATGAATATTCTGGAATTTTTCTTGTTTTAGAATTATCGCAAACATTTTTTAATTGGGGGTGATTATTCGGTTATTTTCTCTAAAGTTAAAGGACCATATCACTCATTTTGCATGTTTGAGCCTAATATATTTTCACACATGTAACGTTACTGACAATCATTTCCCAAAGCATACTACTGGAATGGTGAATTAAAAATGTTTTTCCTACCTTCCAGACCTCCATTGGTTTCAGTTCATTCTGCTATTAAAATCAACTTGTTGATACTGTAAACGTTCTTGGGATAGGTAATCCATCATCACCAACAAGACGTGTATTCAGGTTTTTTTAGAAGTTATGTAATTTTAGTGTTTAAGCTCAATAAAAAGCGTGGAGTGAATGTATGCCTCCACCGGGGAATATAGTCCCAAAAGAAGACCTGTGTTTATGGAAAAATTTAAAGGACTGTGACTTCATAAGGCTGTGTAACTATTAGCAGGAGAAACATGGATTTTTAAGGTGGGTGTATCGCTTGAATATTTGATTTTGAAAGATTTAGAAATTTAGCAAAACATCAGGAAAGCTGAAATATGGTTTTATCCTTTGGAAAATGGTTGTCAGTAACGTAACGTGTATGAAAATTAAGTATGTTAGGCTCAA
The DNA here is from genome assembly GCA_014773175.1 of Lucifuga dentata. NCBI lineage: Eukaryota > Metazoa > Chordata > Actinopteri > Ophidiiformes > Bythitidae > Lucifuga > Lucifuga dentata. Next base: position 43,939 of record VXCM01004203.1, read on the forward strand.
ACATGCAAAATGACGGTATGGTCCTTTAAAGTATAAATTTCTATGTGATATGTTCCAACTCCCCAAATTTTTAAACATTTTTTGAATTAAGAATTCTGTAATGCAGGGAAAAAAACATCAAGAACTTCGTAGAGTAGAGAGGAATAAATGTCACGTTTGATTTTTCTTCATGCACTGAGGCTTTGGAAGGCTTCATACATCATCTGTGTTTGCGTCTGCACTTAGACTTTAACTCTTACATCTATATATTGGCTGCTGCAGTGATTGTTCATAAAAAAGAAATAAAACAAAGTGGAGGATTATGATGCACATAATGGCTGCCTAAGCATGAAAAATGTCTTCCTCTCATTTCTCAGTTGAAAGTGTGTGTGAGTAAAGTAAAATAAAGTGTCGGCTCGCTCCAACACAAACATACATCAAAACAATCCACAAAGCATATTGCTTTGATTGCTGGAAATTCACCGAAGATTCAAAACCAAATCACAAAGCAGAAAAATAATGACAAAAGCAAATGGCAAACATGGCGGTGCGTCATGCTGCCTTCCATTTCATGGTGAAAGTGGGAAATTCTCAGCTGGGAGGATGTAATTGCTGTATTAGAATGTTACAGCGATTCAGCTCAGATAGAAAAACACCAAAACAGAGAAACAGACGTTTGTGAGATTTAATTTAACGAACGTAAAATGATGTTTTCCATTCCACCGCTGCATATCAGCTCATATCATTACCTGCTTAATTAGTACAGGAGATTTGTAAAGTGCTGCAGTCATTTTTATGTTTCGCTTTTTACTCAGATTTGAATGGAAAACGAAGATTGTTTTTCTCATAAAGATTTTAACCTCTGGAGTCTAAAGTCAGTTTTTGTGTTTTTATTTTCACTGAATTTGGCTTTTAAAAAGCTGTTCCATGAAAAATCTGCACAAGTCAAATGACATTCTTATATGCCTATAAACAGCCTTTGCTCTTTTTCAGTGGAATTCATTATTTGCTGGACGTGTGAAGGAGTCAAAAAAAAAGTAAAAGTGTCTAGAATTTAAAAAGAATTCTACCATCAGTAAATTCTTTTGTTGCTTTTGTAGTATATTTTAGAATTTTTTCTAGGATTTTTTAAAACTTTTTATTTTGTAGATTTTTTTCTAGAATAAAAAAAGAATTTCAAGAGATTTAAAAAATATATGTACTTTTTTCTGGTATCAGGAATATTCTAAAAATAATCGGAAAGTTCTTCAGACTTTAAGTTAAAATGTTGAGTAAAGAAATATTAAATATGTAAATATTACATTAAATATAATATAAATTTATATAATTAATTTATAATTTAATTTATTATAATTTATATAATATAAATTTAATATAAATATTAAAGTAAAGAAATATAGTAAAGTATAGTAAAGAAATATAAAGTATATTTCTTTACTCAACTTCTGTTGAGTCTTCTTTCTTCTTCTTCTTTTCCTTTCGGCTTTCCCTTCAGGGGTCACCACAGCGAATCATCTGC